>JAJLVX010000427.1:0-87526 GCA_030564525.1 Liangdongia berthetii | reverse complement strand
CTCTTTGGTGGAAACTGTTACATCATTCATGGAGACTAGTTTAAAGACATGCCACCAAAGTATTGTCATCAATCAAAGGAAACAAAACGAAGCTTAAAGATCAAACCCAAAGGTTGGAGGAATTCCAAAGTATGTTGATTAGAATATTAAAAATATAGTTATATAGAAGAATAAACATTAGTTACATATCAAAAAAAAAGTCAGTTAGTTGAATAATGAAATTATCATAACTAAGCAAGAAAGAACACCTTCATAATTATATAAAATACATCATTACCAATAAATATCTGTTTTATAAAAAAAAAAAAATTTTTTGTGACGACTCCAGACACTTCAGGGCATCATATGAGTGATACCCAGCTAGTAGTTATATGATATGTCATGGCTCAATATAATAGCCTGGGCCCTGTAGTCTTGAAACCTCATCATGATATATTCTTCAAATTTCTTATCGATTATGCAAGATTTTTCACATCTCTGCGGTCATGGGCTTAGATGCTGCTGCAATACGATAATCTAAATTTTATCGAGAATAGAATTCAACTGGATATATTCTACATGATTAAAACTTATGTAAAAGGGTATAAATTCATCACAATAGATAACCTAAGTGAAATCACAAAACTTCAAAACTATATAAAAAAATAACACTCACAAATCGATTTGAAATGTGAATGTAGGACACAGAAGAAGGAATAAAAAACCAAGTGTTAACGTCTCTAAATAAAAGTTGTAAAACGAAAGCAAAATATGGATGAATAAAAACACAGCACACAAGTTTTAGAAGTATGCAGCAACTTCATGAAATAATATCCATATTCTTTTTAAAGAAATCAAAAAAGCAAAATATATGTAAAAAATCACAGCAGGAAAAAGGGGTATTGATAATAAAAATAAATTATTAGCAAGCTGATCATTCTAGTTTTAGTAATGGCAGATGTATCCACGAAAGATACTCAAATTTGTTGTATAGTTTTTTCTAACTATCCTTGTCAATTTAGTAAAAGACAAAGTTAGCTGAACCAGAAGTAACAGAAACAGTACAACCATCGGAACCGTGACCACTGTATTGACCATCAATGTAAGAACAGTCACCTTGAACAGTTGAACCACTGGTGGCTTCGATCTTGATGTTGTAGTTTGGAGCTTCTTGGTTGTTTGGATTTGGAATAATGGACAGGTAAGTAATACCGTTGGTGTAACCTGCACCCAAGACGACTGGAGCCCAGTTACCGATACCAGAACCATCAGTACCCCAGATACAACCAGATTCGACGGAAACACCAGCATTGTTAACGTAGTATTGAGCAGAAGTCTTACCACCTTTCCATGTGTAGTAAGAATCTTCTTTAACAACGGAAACTGGCTTTGAAGAACCAGCCTTAACAACAGTTGGGACAACCATGTTTTCAGAACCTGGGTAATCGGTACGACACATTGCAATGTCTTGGTCGACATTGTTGACAGCAGAAGCGGATTGTTGACCCCATTCACACAAGGCGTTCTTATCAGAGTTGGATTTGTACAAGTAACCATTCTTACAGTACAAACCACCAACAGAGATACCGTTAGATGGTTGTTCGTCTGGCCATTGGGTCTTTGACATACCAGCTTGACAAGCATAAGAACAGTAGAAACCTTCTTCACAAGAGGAAGCAGTGTTACCATTTTGGTCCATAATGGAAGACCAACCACCGAAACCTAACCAGTCCAAACCAATAACACCTTGACCAGATGGGAATTGGGAACATGGGATGGTACCATCTTCGAAATCTTCAGATGGGGATTCAAAGTCAGACAAATCACCTTCAATACCAGAGGAAGAACCAGAGGAAGAAGAGGAAGAGGAAGAAGAGGTAGCCTTGGCCTTAGCAGTAGAAGAAGCAGAAGAGGCTTGTAAAGTGGTTGTGGTGTCAACAGCAGAGGCAGAGGTACTTGAGGCGGCAACGTTCTTGTCAACAACTTGGGCGTCAGCGGTTTGAGAAACGTCGGAAATAGCAGTCTTAGTTTCAGCTTGAGTAGAAGCTTGTTCAGTAGAAGTTGGTTGTTGAGTTGCGACTTGGACTTGGTTACCGTTAGCGTCAACATAATGGATTTGTGTTTCAGTGACAACAACGACGGCGGCGTCACGACGGTGAATGTGGTGCTCATGTAGAGGAGCAGCTAGAGCGGAGGCAGACAAGGCCAACAAGGAAATAATTGAGGACTTCATTGTAAAAGGAGAGAAAAACCACTTGTTGATAATGATAGTTGTAAGATCTTAGTGATAGACTTGGTGATTGATAGTAATAAAGATGGACTTTAGTTAAAAGACTGATAAAACAAAACAAGACAACTTTTTGACTCTGAAAGGAAAGGACAGACTATATAATAATGACTGAATTATATGTCTTTGATATAAAAGGAACGGACAGGTTCTTCAAGATTTGATAAAAGGAGTGTGTTGTCAAAAAGTGTTAACCGCTGACTTTAATTTGTTGTTTAGTTGGTGATGTAACAAAAAAGGGAAAACATCCTTTTTCCAAGGATAAATAGTGCGATGTTGATAATTTTTATAGATGCAAAACATTAAACAAACACATTGGGAAATATACCGGATTGGGGATAAAAAGAAAAACTTTTTCTGTTTCTGCAGTGTTTTGCTTTCATGCAATGCGTCATGCATTAATTTATGCGATACATATATATAAAATTGAAAATGTATGTAATACTATGTATGTATAAAATGCACGATATGCACAAATGCAGAGTCATGCAGATTCTAGAATTGTGTTTACCAATTGCTTTTTTCGTTTTTCATTTGTGATTTTTTTCATCAGGTTCAAATATTTAATTTACTATAATTACTGTTACAACTTAGTACAAGTACCAGGCTCATTATAGTTAACCTTTGTGATCTGTAAGTGATGCAACTAATAAGAAAGATTAATTCTAGAATTTTTAAAAAGGGGAAAAGACAAATAAAGATTGTTCTAAGATTTGATTTTGAGATCTCGATTTTCGGGAGTGAGAAAAAAACACAGCTTCGAGTGTTACCCTATGACAGTATTTGTATGTAAAATTAATCATTCCTATTGGTTAATCAAAATTAAGAGCAGTAGTAACTTATAAGGGTAACCTATGAATGACCTGACGATTTGAGGAGAAGCACTCAGGACTCAGGAGTATTCATTCAGGTACCCGATATGTACCAGGTTCTAAGTTCAGAGCTGCAACTGAGTATAACTGAAGATCGTAATCATCGACTACAGTGGTTCCATATTAAAATTGAAGTACGCAGGCCGTTAAACCTGCTCAATTTGTTTATATTTCAAGAAATACAATTGTATGTTTAACATTATCACACAGTATAGAATCTAGATATAGTACCTATGGTGAAGCGACAGACTGTAGTTATAGTGTTTCAAGGTTTTACAGTTGTATCATGATGACACAAGTATAAAAATATTTGAAGTCGAAAGAAAACAGAACCTGCAAGTTGGTACCTTGGAGTTGGAAGTTGAACATAAGACCCCTAAAAACAATGCCCAACAAAGTTTGAAAAACGCTTAGACATCTAGACTCTACATTAGATTATCCAATCATAGATATTATGTAGATAGTAAGGGTGATTCGATCCTGCTATAAAGATACATATTCGAATGGAGGATTAGAATCATGATCATGAAGATTCATAATCACAGACATCATTCTTGCATTACATTCCACTCTACATCCTCAAACTGTTAAATTATATCAAGTTTAGCCAATTGAAGGTTTTGATAGATTTTCGTCACAACGCAGACAATTTACCTAAAGTAGAAGTATTATAACTCACATAATTTGGATGCATAGCGATGTGCAATGTGTGTACAAATCAATGCACAGATATGCATACAAATGTATGGTGTGGTTCAAACCAACTATCATTTCTTATAACAACTTACATCCTGCTGCCTGTTGTCCAAACTAAATTAAATATGTATTGATCAATATTTAGTTCAAATGACTACATAACAGGAGGTCCAGATCATAGATGAGTGACTCTATTTAAAACATAGAGTCCTGGCATCAGCGGGCATGTATAGTACCAAGTGCATATATGATCTACGCATGATGATGAGCATTGAGCATTGAGCAGTTCGCCGATATACTACTAGGTTCTCTTCGTATACGTATCATTAGTAATTGGTAACGGAGGTTAATAGCTATTTGATACAATGAACCATGTTTATCAATAATAGATCAAGAGAAAACTCAAAATCATTATAGGAAGTTTGTAAGATTTGCTCGAATATTATAGTAGGATCTAAGGTTTAAAGAAGATCTAATCAAGATATTCATGAATGAATACCACTAATTACGTATACATATCTAACTATGATCCGTTGTTAATGGTATCATGTACTTATATGATATAGACGTCGCTAGTTTCTCGCTTTTCAACACTAGATTCGGCTTTATTCCAAATACAACGCCTTACCTTAGGGTGTTTCATGATTTAACAGACTGTTCAACTGTCTACACTGTATAGCACCATGCAATATTATTGAATGACTCAAAAATATAACCCACTGATTAGAGTCCAGACATTCAAATCACACCTGTTCAGAAGAACACCTGGAACACCTCCTTTTCTCTCCTCCATGTAAAACAAAATGTTCTAGTTCCTGATCTATTTGATGGCATGTATCCTTCTGTCTATTACAAAACTTTATTTTGCAAAACTCAGCCTATAGAGGTTCTGGGTTATATAATAACGGATTTATTTAAAAAACTCTTGATTCCTCGGTTGTTTGATTCTAGTCATATGTAGTTCAATTTTCAAGTAGAAATTAGAATAGCTGTTTCAACTTCTTTCCTGATCATTGATCATAGAAATTAGATATATTAATTACTAGAATACTGATAATTGAAATAAATATATATATATTCTCTGGAGTATGACGACCTCATAAGTGGATATATCCTATATCCTACATAGTACAGTAAGTTGTAACCAGTTTAGTATCTAGGAACTGATGGTCTACTGCAAACTTTTCAATAAGATTAGTTACCCTGTTTCCTATATTCATGCAGTGTTGCCCTGACTATTGTAACATTTCTTTTTTCGTGATTCTGATAATTACACACATACGCAATACGCGGTATGAAAATTACACGCGTAATATTATGCATGTATATAGCGTATACATATTGGAAATTATCAAGATTCATTATAAGAAATCTTTTCAATAGAAATTACGTGGGTCCAATCCATGTAACATTATACGGAGGAGGCTGAGCTTTTGTGAGAGAAAACGGCCCAAGGAATAAGAAGATGTATGATGTATGATGGTTCTGTACACAACTTTAAAAACGTACATCTTTAAACCAAAATGAACTGCATTGAAGAATCATGACATCAATAGTTCATGTGATTTCTAATAGTGAACTTTCAAATTACTCAGACCTGAGACTTCAGTTGTACAGCGTACAGCGTACTCATATTAATTGATCCGAGTTCTTTTAACACATGTGATATTACAATTTAACCATGATTCTAGTCGATACGAAACTGAGTTTCTGAGTAGCCGTAGAAAGAAGCAGCAGCAGTTTTAAGATGAAGTTGAAAAAGAAGAGATCATTCTATTCATTTCACTTATTATACTATTGCTTGATTAATATGACTAAATATATTACCTACACCACACAAATTTAATCGTTTCTTCTCATTTAAAAATGTATATATTATAAAATTCATTACAACCACATCAACGTCAACAACTCATGATCATAACTGGACTTTAGTTCAAAGTTTAACAACTTAACTCACAGTGAAGTTCTTTTTCATTTCTTTGATTTGCTTTTCTTTTTCTTTTGTTTTTGTTTTTGATGATGTTTATCAATATCTTTGTGTAGAGTCAACAACCATCAATTTATCAACCTTCAACCTTCAACCCTCACAGGTTTTGGGTCTTCAACCTTTTGTTGAATAACATGCTCTTGTTCTTCCTTATTTGCCTTCTCCTGCTCCTCCTGTCTTTTCTTTTGCAGCTCATTTAGTTCATCTTCGGTGATTAAATGATGAGTGTGAGTGGTTGGTTCTTTTATCAAGTTTCCATCCTTATCGGTTTGACACACTTCAATTTCTTGGAACCATTCATCTTGAACAACCTCATCAATCAAAATTCTCTTTTTTGGATCTAGTTCCAACATTTTGCCAATCAAAGTTCTTGAGGAATGTGGTAATAATCTTAGTAATCTGTATGGACCTTTAGATTTAGATTTATGGTTTGGACGTTCTGGGTCAACTTCAGGGACTGTGGAAAAGAGTTTGAACGAATTATCAGTTTGCTTTGGAGCCTTCCATGGGAATCTCTTTAAGATCATACAACAAAACATGATTGCAATTGACCAAACATCAACAGGTCTTGGGTCATAATGCCTCTCCACCAAAACTTCTGGAGCCAGGTATGGATCAGAACCGACAATACCCTTTGCCTTGACAATTTCGTTCTCATAAGGGTACTTGAACACGACAGCAGAACCAAAATCGATCAACTTGACGATACCTTGCTTATTCACAACACAGTTATCCAGCTTCAAATCTCGATGGGCCAAGCCCATTGAGTGCAAATAGTTTGTACCTGAACAGATTTGCTTAAAACAACAGTAAATCTCATGTTTTGTCATCAAACCAGACATGACAATGGTGAAGAAATCGTATGGAGCAAATTCCATAACAACCAGAAAGTTCAAACCTTCATGTAGCATATCCAGAGTTTCAATGACATTCTGGTGATGTAACGTGGAGCCAATACAGAATTCAGATGTAACCTTTTTGGAGTAATCAGCTTCTGACTCACGCTCAGTTTTAGGTCTAAATTTCTTGACGGCGTATAGCTTCCCATCACTACGCTTCACAACGGAGACGGACCCACCAGCACCTTCACCCAACAACTTCCCAGGAATACCATATTTCTCAACAAGCTGGGAGGCGTTGTCTGTACCAAATAGTAGCTTTCCAGCGGCAGCGCTATTCTTTGCATTGGTAGAAGTTGCAGCGGCAGCAGTACCAGCGGCAGCAGCAGCAGTACCGGCGCCAGTAGTAGCACCAGGACTTGAAGACAACTTTGCATTGGCATCCTTCTTTGGCTCCTTTGCAATCTTTGCAGTCTTTTTGAAGAATCTCTTCAATCCGAGTTTCTTTCTATGCTCATGTGGAAGAGCTGGCGATGCTGTAGCGGGAGCGGCTGATGATGATGATGCAGCAGGAGAAACTGGAGAATGGAGTCTTTGATTAGAGGGCAGGACAGGATGGTGGGCAGCTGTATTAGGACTGGTAGTTCTGGAGGTGCTCGAGAAGATCGATGAGCGGGATGTTTTTGGCGTCAGCTTGTTGTTCGCAGATGTTTGGCTGGAGAGGGCGTTTTGATGTTGGAGATCCTTTGACAACGAGGAGGAGGACGAGGAGGATGAACGCAGCAGCTTCTTAGCAGAGTGGAAGATCCCAGACTTGTGGTGCTGGTGCTGATGGTTACTGGTAGTGTTGTTGTTTGCCAACGACTCGACAGAGGAAGTTCTTGAGGCCTGGGAGGGAGCCTTGGCTATCTTCAGGCTGTGGATGTCCGGTAAATCTTGTTCAGGCATTTGCAGTGGTGGTTTGTTGTTTGTTTATAATTGATCCTTTTCTTCTTGCTATTGCTCCTACTCGCAGGTGATGGTTGTGATTGCTATAGTCGTGTGTTCATATATGCCAATGGTTCTCTACCACACCCACTTCAGTCTCGCAGACGCTCTGTTTGGACTCTGTCTCGTTTACTTCTTTGTTTCTTTGTTTCTCCTTAATTGTTTTGAAAAGCTTTGATGAGTGGTGGAATTGGCACGGGCACCTGGCAGCGGGTGATGCTCTACAGCGATGAATGATCACGGTGATGCTGAGTAGAACAGGAGAGCTGTGTATTGCTATGAGGCAGAGAGCTATTCAATATTAATAGTTATCATACCTGTTTACCCCTGTTCAGCACTTCTTCAATTAGTAGTCTTTAGTAGATTAATAGAATAGAGTACAATTACTAAGCAATTATATGATCATGCATTGTATAGCCAAATGTTACTACTCTTCTTACTATAGATCAATAGATCACATCTCATGGTGGTCACCATTCACCAGGAACCCGGCAACGTTACCATCCTCCTCGTCAGAGTCATCCTCAATGATAGTCTTGTTCACACCTTTAACATTCACAACACTCTCAATAATACCCCCAGTACGGAAGCTGTGTGAGTGTTGCAACTTCAACTCACCACCACCATTGTTCACAATTGCACTGCTGCTCTTACCCTTGGTTTCATCATGGCTTTCCAAAGTATTGTTCCTATCAATGGTGATGCCTCGGTACCCAATAACACTACCATTGTTATTACCATTGTTATTATTATTATTATATTTCTCATCATCACCATCACCATTCAACTCACTCAAATCAGCACTTTGTCTTTCAGACGGCAGCTTGAAATGTTTACGGCTGTTTGTGCTGCTATTTGTACGAGACTTTCTGGACCCAGTGTTTTCTGTGGTGCCATAACTTGGGGAACACGCTCTAGAAGTCGATAATGGAGTTTCTGGACCAACATGTTGATCGTCATTTTGAATTTCACTAATCAATGGCTCAGCTGCATCCTCATCACCATCAATGGTTGTATCTCCTTCATATTTGAAATTTGGTTTGATGATTGAACGTTTTGGTTTTGGTTGTTTCTTAATAGTAACGAATGGTAAATCTGTAGCCAATGGGTTAGAAGCCAAATTACTTGGTTTCAATGACTTGTTAATGAATGTAGCTTCACCAGTTGGAGTTATACACAAGTTATAATCAGAACCTGTTGTTGATCCATTGGCATTCTCCAATGAGTTTCTGTTACTGGTTGTATACAAATTGTGCAAATATTGAGTCAAATGTCTCTTGGATAAAGGACCAGGCTGTCTTCTTTTAATTGCCTTGTGAATATCAATGAAAACATCAGATTCATCAACAATCTCTTCACCAATCAATTCTTCAATAACATCTTCCAAAGTCAAGACACCAAGTGCACCAGTTGACGCACCAGGAGTCTCAGAAACAACAATCATATGACTCTTACCTTCTTGGAAATAATTCAAAATGTTTAAACAAGATGTTTCTGGTGGAGTTTCTGGCAATGTAGCCAATGGGAATGAACTAACAGGCAATGCATCTTCAGGATCATAAGAAATCAATACTCTAACAAGTAGCATACCAATGAAATTGGTTGGTTCATTTGGCACATGGATTGGGATTCTTGAAAACCCAGAATTGAAAATTTCCTCAACACATTCCTCATCCAAGATTCGATCAGCACTCATTGTATAAACATTTTTCAAAGGGGTCATAATGGCAGAAACAGTCTTCTCCTTTAGATCTAAAACAGCAGAGATGATTGTAACCTCATCAGTGTTTAATCTTTCAACACCCATTGTATGATGTAAAGTGACCAAAGTTTTCAAACCAGACTTTTTGTAAATAGTACCATGGTCTTCACCCAATAGTTTATCCAGTAAACATGCAACAGGGTATGCGATTGGATACATGATGTACATCAAAGCCAAAACAAAAGGTGTGAAAAATGCACCAATTTGTAAACCATATCTAACACATAAGGATTGTGGAATAACTTCACCAAAGATGACAATGGAAACAGTGGATCCTACAACAGCTGGCCAACCACCACCTAAACAACGATCCAAAACAATAGGCAAAGTTTCATTGGTGATGACGTTTGATAGTAGCAAGGTGACCAAGACCCAGTGTTTACCACGATTGATCAGTTTCAAAACTTTTTGAGCATTGATTTTCTCTGAAGGTTCACCAGAGGTTGCAATAACTTTTAGATAAACTTCATCTTGACCCATTAGCCCTAAAGTTAAACCAGCAAAAACACCACCAGCAAGAACCAAGATAACCGAAACAGACATGTAGACCCAGAACTGACTTGGAGTCAATACACTCTCAGTTGTTTTATTGGCAATCTCATCACGTTTGTCAATAAGGACACTAAATAGTTTGAGGGGCAAGGACTTGATTTGAGGCACTAGCGAGAACAGCACTGCGATTCTTGAAAGGGACAGGTGAGCATTGGGGGAGTTCTTGGGGTGTGTTACCATGATATTCGTAGATATATGATCTGATCTGATATAATATATTCTTTCTTTATAATCAAAGGATATCTGTTATGAGATTGAGATTATTTTGTTTATTTTGAATTTCAGGAATTGTCTGTTTTTTTGAGTATCCGATTCGCCTATTTAAAAACGAGGTGGAAAGTGGGACGAATGCTGTTTTAGTGGGAGAACTTGTTAGCAAAGGTGGTGTTGCAATGTGATATTCGTGTTCAGCACATCCTCTGCTATATACCTCTTTTTTCAGCCTGTCGAAATGCACCCTTTTTAACCACTAAACTCCCTGATTATCCTTCTAGTCACGTGCGCACCTGCCCGCGTGGAGCTGGGCAGAGGAGCTAGGCAGAACCCCCGGTGGAACTCCAGGCAGGGCTCCAGGCAGGGCCGACGTGCGCGCCAAAAAATGAAAATTTTACACGTTCAACAAAAAAAGGAAAAGAAAATCATCACCAACAACAACAACAAGTCACCCACTATCAAGCGAGTGAACAACGGATCATCCTACGAATCCCAGTGTAACACCAGTGCATAGTTTAGCAGAAAACCACAACAACAATGTCTGAACCAATCAGAAAGAAGATCAACCAATTGGCACAAGCTCCAACTCCCCAAAACACTCCAGCGTCTCTTACAGGATCCTACTTGAAGAGCAACCCTATCGTGCCTTCCACCATCGATGAAGAAGCTGAAATCAAAAAGAACCTGTCTTCAAACCCTGCTTTCCTATCCATGATCCAGGGCAAGCTAGGAACATTGATCGGCAAGGATTCTGGCTATATTTCTTCCTTGTCTAAAGATGTCAAGAATAGAGTGTATTCCTTGAAGGCTGTTCAAAAGGAGCAAATGAAACTCGAGGATGAGTTCCAAAAGGAATTGCTGGAATTGGAAAAGAAGTACCAAAAGAAGTATGCTCCTATTTATGAACACAGAAAGGAAATTATTACTGGTGCTGTTGAACCATCTACCGAAGAAATCGAAACTGGTAAGCAAATTGAAGCTGAATTAGGCGAAGGCGAAGAAGACGAAGAGGAGGAAGAAGAAGAAGATGAAGAAGACGATGAATCTAAATCAACCAAAGAAGATGAAAAAGAAGATGCTGTTAAGGGTATCCCACAATTTTGGTTAACCGCTCTGGAAAACTTGCACCCAGTTTCTGAAACCATTACTGATAGAGATGCTGCAGTTCTTTCATTTTTGTCTGATGTCAGATTAGAATACCTATCCAAGCCTGGCTTCAAGCTTGTTTTTGAATTTGAAAAGAATGATTTCTTTACAAACAAAACTTTATCAAAGACATATTATTATCAAGAACAATTGGGCTATTCTGGTGATTTTATTTATGATCATGCTGAAGGTGATGATATCAAATGGACTTCCCAAGAAGAAAACGTTACTGTTTTGATTGAAAGAAGAAAACAAAGAAACAAGCACACAAAACAAACTAGAACCATTGAAAAATTAACTCCAACTGAATCTTTCTTCAACTTTTTTGATCCACCAAAACCACCTCAAGATGATGATGAAGAATTAGAAGCTGAAGAAGAAGAAGAGTTGGAAACTAGATTGGCTCTAGACTACCAAATAGGTGAAGAAATTAAAGATAAATTGATCCCAAGAGCCGTTGATTGGTTCACTGGTACTGCCGTTGATTATGACTCTGCAGAAGAAGAAGATTTCGAAGATGAAGAGTTTGATGAGGACGATGATGAGGATGAAGATGAAGATGAAGATGATGAAGATGAGGATGACGATCAAGAAGGTGCAAGTAAGTCTAAGCAACAACCACCTGAGTGTAAGCAATCATAAGCCTTTTCTTTTGATCACATTGACTTGTTGTTATTTTCTTGTTTTTATTTTAAATCTGTTGATTCCTTCCTTTTTTTTTTATTATAATTTTTATTATTCTCCTTGTTGGCTTTCAGTACTCATTATATACTATTGTCCACTCATTTGTTTAACTTAATATCTTCAAAAGTTTTTATATCGTCCAGTGTAGTACTTGTATTACACATTTGTTAATATATTTTAAAAAAAACAATCTATTACCTATTATCAATTAAATCTCAAATCAGTACTATATATAAAAACCAACCTATACAACAGACTTTGTATGGACAAACTCTTGTTGTTTTTCAACACTTGAACCATGTTCATCTTCACTGGTTTCATTTAGCGTAGAATCATCAAGAACAAATTTGGCACCACCAGCACCTTGATCTCTATGAACACCATGGATTTCAAAGAATTTTTTATCATCCTTCGCAATTAAAACTTGTGATACCGCAGTTAATAACAAACCCAACCCAGAAACACAAGCACAGAAGATATAACCCTTTCTGAACTTTGGAGCATCATCTTGATTGAACACCACTAAGGACATCCATGCAGTGAAGATATAACTAACCAAATTCGTAGTAACAACCAAAAAGTTTCTCTTCATATCATCATGTGCCATATTTTTATTCACCCAACAGAAAATCATTGGTTGACCACATGCACTAACAATGTTGTAAAAGAAGAAACAAAACCATTTAAACCCTTGATTAACATCCCATGCACCAAGACCACCCCAAGAAACAACACCAGAAATAAACATTAGATATAAGAACCACTGTGTCAGTTTGTTCTGGAAGTAATCATTAACATAAGCACAAACAACTGCAAACCCAATACCACCACCATTATAACCTGTTGGATAGATATTATAATCATATGAACTTAAACCCAAATCCATCTTCATCCACAATTGGAACCCATTTGAAGATTCTGCAATATTTGCCAATCTAAAACAGAAGAACAACCATGGGAAAACCCAAATATGCCATGTATTAAAGAATGATAAGATTTTCTTAATAGTGTATGGCTCTCTAGTATTTAATTGTGCACCAATTCTTCTTCTTCTTTCCAAGGCAACTAATTTATCATCATAAGAGAAATACCAAGCGTTTGTAGTGGATGGAGTATTTGGATCAAAGAATAAAGTGATGATACTAACAGGGAATGAAATAACAACATCAAAAACAAATAACCATTGGAAAGACTTTAAACTTGTATTAGCAATCCAATGAGATTGTAAAATACGTTGTTGCAAAGGTCCAGAAACTAATGAAGCAGCGGTACCAGCACATGCAAACAATGTAGATCTTTTGTTAATTTCCACAGAAGAATACCATGAACCAATTAAATATTCTAAACCTGGGAAATATCCAGCTTCAGTTAACCCGACAAGGAATCTAATTGCATACAACCCACCCATGGACTTAGGTAAAATCATAAAGACAGTCAAAATACACCACACAAATTCCAAACCAGCTAAATAATAACGAGCAGAAATTCTATGTAAAATCAAATTGGATGGGACTTGACCAATAATATAACCAACAGTCCATAGAGTGTTTAACAAATTATAATCATTACCTTTCATGTGATAATGCTCCTTCATACCATTAACATATGCAGTTTTAACATTAGATTGGTTTAAAGTTTTAATGAAATAACCAAGCATAGCAGAAGAAATCAAAAAGAAGTCAAGCTTTAACAAAAACGCACGCTCTTTTGGGTGTTTGTCAGCAGAGTCCCATAAAAAGGCACTTATTTTATACCACCAAGTTGAACGACGTTTTTGTTCTTCTGGGGTTAGATGAACAGCAATGTCAATATAAGGTTCATCATCATCATCGTCCTTCAGAACAATACCAGCAGGGGTGGTGTGAACTTGTGGGATTGAAGGATCTTGAATAGTTGTTTCATCAACACTATCAGGTTTTTCTTTTTTGAAATGGAATACGTTGTGACGAACCATTTTTATAATAACGAGAAGAACCAAGAATACCAAGCAAAGCAGTGAGGGTCTTGGTATATATACTTATAGCGATCACATTGTTGGATAATTAAAAAAAAAAGCTTGACAATATGAAAAGGACCCGACTCTTTTCTCAATTTGGTGTGCACTGTGTATCTTGTGAAGAATATTGCTTTTTTTTGGTCCACAGTTTAAAGCACAACTTTCCTGTTTTGAGTATTTAAGCAGGGTTTGATGATGAGACGCGGTGAGGAAAAGTGGATGAATGTATTGATTTAGTGCACTAGGACCGACATTATGAGATTGCGAATCGTGATATTACCAGTAATAGAATAGTAATTTGCACAGTGTGAAGAGGTGACACAGTTGTTTCCGTTTTTTATTCCTTTAAGAGTGGGTGGCATAATGAAAGATTGATTGAGGAGGCAATCTTTCAACTCAAGTTTGAACTTTGAACTTTGAACGTTTAATATAATGATATTTATCACGATTCATTGATCATTATTGTTTATCGTTGAATACAATGTACATTATACATCTGACTTTTCCAATAGAACAGTCCTCACATCCACAAAAACAATGGCTTCGAAGTTCAAACTTCAGAACCACCAGTTACAACTTACCACACTGGTGACTGCACAGTAAAATGGGCCAGTAAAAATTTGTTCTATTATATAATTCATTACGTAACTTTAATTCAAAATCAATAGGTGCATATATATGCATGAACCATGAAAATTAAACAATAAAACTGACGCACAAATCAAATTAGGCTGCATGAACTTACTCCCAACAAAGTCTCAAATTCCTAATTTTATAGATTCATCATTCTATATATAATACATATTACATCGGGGATGAGGGAATGAATAACCAAGAGAAATATTTCATGGTTGGTCAGGCCTTGGATGTATGGTGACTTTTTGGCTTTATTTAACAAACTGTAGAAACCTGCACCTCTTGCCCACCACGTAAACGCATCAGAATTTAAGTAATTGTCCATGATGAGATTGGGAGAAATGTCTTGAGAGGCGTTTGGCTCTGACACGGGTGTTGGGTGGCCTGGTGCACCAGAGACTTGGGTGTGATTTTGCCCAGATTGTGCAGCAGCATCAGCATTAGCATCAGCAGCAGCATCAGGAAGATCTTGTAGGAGTACCAAAACTTGTGTACCTGTCTGGCTTTGGGTTTTGGTTATGCTTATTGTTGTGAATATTTTCTTGGTGAGATTGCAACAAGTGATAAGAACCACTCAGAGTTTTAGCAAAATATAAATGACCGCATTCAACACAGACATAAACTCTGTCAACCCCTACTGTTGCTGATCGAAGGAACTGGTTGGGAAGCCAAAACAGCTCAAACCCTGGAGTTTTTCTGGTTCTTGTTTGAAAGTAGTTGGAAAAACATTAACCAAGGTATCAGTAAATCCTTTTAAAGAGATAAATGATAGCAAAACAGCTTCTTTGTCAACATTGAAGACATCAATCAGCGAATAAATACGTTCCTCAGCAATTGCCAATAAGCTCACTAGACCCCATTTC
The DNA here is from genome assembly GCA_030564525.1 of Liangdongia berthetii. Taxonomy (NCBI): domain Eukaryota; kingdom Fungi; phylum Ascomycota; class Saccharomycetes; order Phaffomycetales; family Wickerhamomycetaceae; genus Liangdongia; species Liangdongia berthetii. The sequence goes on along the minus strand of JAJLVX010000427.1, from coordinate 72,024 downwards.
TGGATGATCCAAGACCAATAAGGGTGCACACTCCAATGGATCGGTTTCCATTAACTTTCTTCTTTTCTCAGCTGCTTTTTTTTCTTGGGTTCTCTCTCTCACCGACCGGCATCGTCAACACAATTGTGGTCATCAGATCAGAGCCACTCAATGCCGTCCTTTTTGTTTTTGGATCCATTATCTAAAAATAACTTGCGTTTTAGATAGCTGTGTAATGTGTTAGTGTTTCTCAAATGTTTATGTTCGTGGTATATTATGTTTTTGGCAGTGGGCAATATTGTTACATAACACCTGACCAATCAACATCACGTGTCGTTACACGTGACACTATCGCTTAGTTGAACCTGTGTTCCCCAACCATGTTGATCTTAAGATAAATCCTTAAGGGATATTAAACAAGAAATTAGCACGCAGAATCGACAAGTCAGATTGGATATATCATAACTGTATATTACGACTATAGTCTATAACCTTTCAGTTATCACAATGCCAACAGACAAAATCTCAACAATCACAAACGTGAATAACGTTACAAAATTTCAAAAGTCTCTTAAAACTTTGACACATTTGTCACAATATCCCTTTGTTGTTGAAATCACTAAATGGTTGCTAAGTTTCCAAATTGTTGATTATCTGGCTAATGCGGTTATCAAGTTATGGTTTAATTTGAAGGAGAGCGTTTTGGATCCCTACTTTGGATTCATTTCCACTTTTATCCACGCTATTGATGGCTTTATTGAAGAATGGATCTTGACTGGATTTATTGACAAGTACTTTTCTGCTTTAAAAGATGTTCATCTGGAAGATTTGAATCCTATCGTTATTGGCCAAAGAGCTATTGCTTACACGAGAAAACAGATTGGTGAAGCCAAAGAGAAATACCTTCCATTGATTACCAAATATATTGATTCCATTCTGAAGCCCCTTAACAACAAATTGGAATGGGCGCTTAATAAAGTCTTGCCAGCAGAAACACTCCCAGTATCATCTTCATCAAAAGATAATAGCCATGAGTCTGAACGTTTATCCAAATTGGTGACATCTGTTGTTTCAAGAAGCAAACCAGTCATCAATTCCAAAATTGAAACCGTCAAGACGTATCCAGCTCATGTTTCTCAAGTATACAATGATGAATTAAACAAAAAGAACAATTCCATTCCAAAAGCAGTTGTGGGAACTTCAGTCGAACTATCCACAGAAATTACTCAAACTTTAGGATTGGCTAAACCAACAAGTACTACTGCCCCAATTGTTGATGGAACCACAGCAATTGCCTCAGCAATTACTCCTAACAAAACAAGTGCCGAGCACCCAAAGACAACTAAGAATAAGTCCAAGACAAACTCTCATACTCATTCTCATTCTACTGGTTCTGAACACTTGCTAGTTTCTAATGCACCAACTGAAACTGCTATTACAGCTGGTTATGATGGTGTGAAAGCCCATGCTGCTTAAAATATAACCAATTTTGTATTAGAACAATATTTTTATTCTAATTGCTATTATTTATAACTCTGTTATTCTTTTTTATTATTTCCTTCCATTCCTTCTATGTTTCTTTAGTTCAATTGATAACGATGTGTCAAATATTTGAAAGCATTGTAGAGTCTTCTGTGAAGCTATTACTTCTGATATTAGATTGAGTAATGTACATAATGATATTATAACTACTATGATTGTAATGACATGATTCATGAATTGTTCAAATTTCAATTCATTGTTTTTATGAAGTTTATAGTTTGTGGGTATAATTTACTACTTCGGTCATTGTGGCAGTATCACCTCACCTTCCAATCTGGTAATATAAGAGTAAAGTCATTAAAAGGGAGAATAGATATATAAAGTGGTGGTATTGGATATTCTTAAGTTTGATATACTCACATCACATTAACTAGTAACTACCCTTGCTCTTTGCTTTCTTTTTTATAATGACGTCTACTCCTTCTTATACATTAGTCACAGGTGCTAATGGCTACATTGCTGGTCATGTGGTCAAGGAGCTTCTACAAGCCAATAAGAATGTAATTGGGACAGTGAGATCATTCAACAAAGCTGCTAATCTAATCTCTGCCTTTTCTTCAGAATTCAAATCTGGTCAATTGAAGTTTACTGAGGTTGATTTTAACGATGCTGATGCCATTAAAAAGGCGTTCACCAAAAACAAAAATGTTGATATCGTCAGTGTTATTCATATTGCTCAAAGCTTTGGCAAAGATGCCACTACTGATGAAGAAAGAGATCAAGAAATCATTGAATACACTGCAAATTCCTTAGATTCTTTGATTAAAATTGTTGAATCTCCAGAAAATAAAAACCACATTGAAAGATTTGTCTATTTTTCATCTTCTGTTGCGGTTAGAGGTGTTAAGTATGACCACTCTCATACCTTTACTGAACAAGATTTCCCAGAAATCACTCGTTCTGAAGCTATTAAGGATTGGTTAAATGCGTATGCTTATGCTAAAGTTCAAGCTGAGAAAACCGTTCTTGCTCATAAATCTCCAAAGGGAATTGAATACAAGATCATTGTCCCACCAACTGTGATTGGTCCTCCATTACACATTTGGGATGATTTAAAACATCTTGATTCAAACAACACCCATTTATATGAAGTTTTCAAAGGTCAAGAGCCAAAGAGAGGTGTTGAATGGTATGCTGATGTTCGCAACATTGCTAAAGGTGCATTCAAAGCTTCTGATAAAACTTTGACACCAGGAAACAAACACCAAAGATATGTTATTGTGGATGGTACTCAAGATTATTATGATGCCGTTCCAATCTATTTGAAGGATTTCAAGGAAAGTGACCCAGGTAATTGGAATGAATTGAAACAAAAAGGTGATAAACTTCATGCTACTCGTGAGATTGCAAAGAGAGACTTGTCAGTCACGGAAAGGGAGTTGCAATTACCAACTATTTCCTTTGAAAAGTCTGTTCGTGATGTTGTTGAATTGATCAAGAAGTTGGAAAAGAAGTGAAAGAGGGTTGAAAGAATCAATAATCATTGAACCTATGTAGTATACAGTGTACACTAGATACTAGATAGATCATAGATCATAGTAGATATATCCTCAATATGATAATATACTCATTCAATAAATATCCTGTAAACTGCTAACATAAAGAATGATTTTATTCAAATTCTGCTTAGTCAACTTTCTAAAATTGAACGTTAAAATTAACAACAACAAAACAAACCAAAGAACAGACAATAGACAAAGAACAAACAGACCAAATCAAACAGAATGGCAAATCCAAAGAAATCAACAGAGGCAGAAGACGTGTTGGAGTTCTTGAACTCCTTGCCAGAAAGCGACGGCAAGAAAGGCGCTGCCAAGAAGGGCGCTAACGATGATGATATCCTGGGCTTTTTAGATGAATTGGAAGCTACTGATAAACAAAAGGGTAAGAAGAGACAATCAGCCAAGAAGGAATCAAAGGCTTCTTCTGAGACACAAACTAAGCAAGAAACACCTGTTCCTGACGCTGTTGAAGATAAGACCACCAAAGATCAAGTTGAAAAGGATGAACCAATTGCCACTGCTACCACTACTCCTGCTGAATCCAAGGTTGCTACTGAACAAACACAAGAAGAAGAAGAAGAAGAAGAATCCGATGGTGCTGCTCCACTAGACCCAATCACATCATTCTCAAACTGGTGGTCTTCAAGTGGTTCTGCAACCGTAACTTCCCTATGGTCCAACGCAACACAACAAGCTACTCAATTGAAACAAAAAGCCACTGAAGAAGCCCAAAAATTCGCTAAAGAGAACAATATTAGTCTTGAGGAGGCCCAAAAGTCGTTAAAGAAACTGACTGTTGGTACTGGTGAAGAGGCTGAAGAATTTGATCCAACCAAAGCATTGGGTAGATTCACCAAGAATTTAACTTCTGTTTTCAGTTCTATTTTATCCACTGAGGAAATTCTACAGATTTATTTGATTCATGATTTGGAAAATTTTGATCATATTGAAGATTTAATTGTTGGCAATTTTAAAAGTTGTCTAAGACAAGTTCAAGGTGGTATTAAGATTGAAATTGAAAAGACTAATCGTTCTAAAAATCACAGCACAAGAAACCTGAATTTGTTTAATGGGAAATTGATTGATTCTGAAAAATTGATCTTTGCAAACATTGAAAATTTCATCAAGGAGAATCAAAAGTCTGAAACTAAGGAAGAACAACCAAAGGAATCTGCCAATGAAGATGAAGAAGATGAAGAAGCACAAAATCAAACTAGAAAGAGTCAACTATACTTGTCCATATTACCAACACATCCAATCAAACAAACTTCTTCAGAGTCAGAAACATCTATCATTGACAACAATTCTTCAGATTCATTTTCATTCACAATCCTATTAAAGGATATCACACATGATATTACAATCATCACTAGATCACAATCATTCCCAATCAAATGGGCCCATTGGATTGATGGTTCTGAAGTTGACGATAATAAGGATAAGCAAAGTGATAAGAATGCTGAACCAGATGAAGATGTTGATCCATCTGAATGGGTTAAAGAATGGATTGATGATGGGTTGTCTTTGGCATTTGGTGTGGTTGCTCAAAACTATGTTGTCAAGAGAATGGGCTACGATTGATTAAACTATAGTCATAACATAAATATAATAGTAATTTGAATGGTATAAGTGTCATATCTATATAATAATATATATTTCTTCTTTATTAGTCTTCTAGAAGTAAAACATTAAAAGAACTTTGACTTTTCAGGATCATTATCTTTAGCCTTTTCCAACAAAGTTTGTAAAGTTGACTTATCATTAGCAATCAATTGATTCTCCCAATCAACAACCAATGGAGGTTTAAACCATTTACTGTTTCCTTTAAACTCATTATTACCAATCAATTCACTGTATTGCTTCTCCTTTGGCAATCCACCAGTAAAATCTGGGAAAACCGAAGCAAATATCGAGGAACCAGAAGGTGTTGACTCTTTATACGATTCAATCTGTTGCAATTGATCAAATGTTGGATATTTGGCAACTGGACCATCAATTTCGAATTTAACAGTGTGTTTATCCCTAGCAGCCGCATTTTGGAGTTGGGTAAGTAAAGGTGCCACTAAAGGCTTTGTACCAAACACGGTGATTGTTCTTGGTTGGAATTGAAGAGATCTTAGCATTGACATGTTTGGCTTGATTGACTTTGATTTTGAATATGGCTCAATGTATTTTAATAATTATAAATATGAAGAAAGAAATATAAAGGAACAAGTGAATATTGGTAATGATTATTATGTCAAAATAATCGTGATGGGTATAAAGGCTGATTTCCCGATGCGGAAATTCGATATATTGAAATCTTAGAAGTTTTTAAAATACAATACAAATTACAAAAATAGTAATTCCTCGAATGCCTAGGTTAAATTGGCACACAGTATATATATTATAACGTATAACAAAGTAAGAATTCATCTATTTTTATATCTTTTTATACTTCATAACCGAAAACATCTGGTCTTCTTTGGTCCCATAATGGTAGAGTATTTCTAACTTTATCAACCAGTTCTAAATCAACATCAGCAATAGCCAATGAACTCTTACCTGGGAAAACATCAGAAACTTCACTAACAACAGTTCCCCAAGGATCAATGATAATGGAATGACCATAACTTTCTCTTGGAGTATCAGGATGCTTCCCACTTTGTGCAGCTAAAACAACATAAGTTTGAGTATCAATGGCTCTAGCTCTACCTAACAAATGCCAATGAGCAGCACCGGTTCTCATCATAAATGCACTTGGGAAAGCCAAGATTTGAGCACCTTGAGATCTCAATCTAAGTGCCAGTTCCGGGAATCTTAGATCATAGCAAATACCTAAACCAACTTTACCAGCAATGGTATTAAATGGAGCAATAACTTCATTACCTGGTTCAACTGCATCACTTTCCCTCATTGGCTTAACTGTTGGATCATTCGAAACTTTTTCCAAGTTGACATCAAATAAATGGATCTTTTGATATCTATGCTCAATTTTACCTTGAGAGTTGATCCAAATATGCGTATTTCTGACACGGTCATCAGTTAGACTTGGTTCATGGATACCAACACTAATTGCAATCTCATCACCTTTAGAATGTAAAGATTCCAACTTCTCCTTGATTTGTAAATAAAATGGAGATTCCTCCACTTTTGTTGCCAACTCTTTTGAATGTTGAGCATTCTGTGCAATATAATCAGATGCTTCTGGTAAAAATAGAACCTTCACGCCCAAAGATACAGCCTTCTCAATTAATGAAACCACAAGGGCACCATTGGCTTGTAAAGAGGAAGAGGAGCAAATCTGACCTGCAGCAATTAATACCATATTCGTTTTTATCTAAACAACAACACCAACACCGAGAAAAAGAAATAATATGCACCTTCTGCTCTGAGTTAATGTGCAAATGTATCTCAGTAAAGACTCAAAAACGCAGGGAAAGAAAGTGGCTGTGTTTCTATTTACTTTAATTGAATTTGTAAAGTAAATTTAAAAGTGTTTAATTTGATGTGTATCCTTTTTTTGTTATCAGTCAGACTTGTAGCCACTTTAAACACGACTCCGCCAAAGTTTCTTCTTTTGTAGGCAGTGGATTATGCCGGTATCCCTTCCGGAGATAACATGCCTGTCTGTCCGGAACAGAAATTGAACCTTCGCTAGAGAGAACGTCTTCCCGCCGCGACCCCCCCTTGAAGGAGGAAAAAAAAACATGCGGCTGTAACGCTTTTTGCAGATACAATGCACCGTCATACATATAGATACAGCCGACCGGATACCAATTCGCTGTTCCGAGATCAATAACCACATTATTTACATATAGTAAAATTGTGAAATGTTGAAATAAATGTTGGATTTGATCTTGAACCACTTGATGGATTAACGATTTGACTTACTCTCACAGCCTCGTTACTCTTTAGTCTTTGGCTATATATTTGGATCAAGGGTCCATCATCTTTGCAAGTTTCCTTATCATATTCTATATTATCATACTAATCTTCATTCAACTCATTTATTTGCATTTATTATACTACATTCTAAACAATGTCAACACCACAACTAGTCCAAAGAGATTCTGACGTTGATCCCTCATTCCAACTTTTCCACTATACTCCAACTCTTGCTGGTGCGATTATATATGCTATTGTTTTTGGTGGTTTAACATTATTCTGCATCATCAACTTAATCTTCACTGTTCAAAGAGACAAGGCTAAAGGTTCCGATATTGAGTTAGACGTTAAAGACCAAATTGACAGTTCATTTTATGGTAAAGATGAAGGTGAATATGAAGAAGCAAACAACACTACTGATGCATTTAATGTTAGACCTACAGACCGTGATGAAATCTATGAAAAGGAATACACCGGTAAGAAAACTTATATGGAAGACAAAGTTGTCGGTGCTATTATTCCAATCATCTTTGGTTTGGCACTTGAGTGTGTTGGTTATGCTTTTAGAGGTATTAATCATTTCCATAGACAAAGATTGATTGCCTTTTGTATTCAATCCGTTTTCTTATTGATTGCTCCATCTTTGATTGCTGCTACTCTGTACATGTTATTTGGTCGTTTGTTAATTCAATTGGATTCCCAAGATTTGTCTCTATTCATCCCAGTTAAATGGTTCACCAAATTCTTTGTCATCGGTGATCTTGCAAGTTTCTTTCTACAAGCTGCCGGTGGTGGGTTAATGTCTCAATCTGGAAGTACGACTACTGGTTCAAATATCACTGTTGCAGGTCTTGCTATCCAATTGGCTTTCTTGGTTCTATTCGTTATCATTGAAATTCGTTTTACTATTAAAATCAAGTCTTTACCAACTAAAATCTCCATTATTGCTGAGAACGGTACAGGTCGTTTAAGAAACTGGAAGGCTCTAAACATAGCTTTGATTTGTTCTTCCCTTTTCATCATCGGTAGATGTATTGTTAGATTAGTTGAATTTGCTCAAGGGTTTAATGGTTACTTGATTAACCATGAAGCTTTCTTGTACATCTTTGATGGTTTATTCATGATTCTTGCAACTGCATGTATGTTCATTGTTCAACCTGAATTGATTTTGGCTCACATTCACAGACTTCGTGTCAGACTTTCACGCTCATCTTGAACAACAAATCAATTATCAATTACATTTCAAAAGATGATTGTATACTAGTATAAGTTATAAACGTCATTGTTATAAAGTACTGATTATGTGTACCAAAATATAATTTTATTAATTTATACGAGCTGTCCGCGAGGTAATTATTTACATATAAATATCCAGTTCTATTAAACAAAACATCTACTGCAGGCCGAGTGGATCAAGTCCCAAAAAGGTTATAGAATACACATAATACATTTCACATAACTATAAATTACACATTAAGGCACATTACAGTGCACCTGAACCTTTCATTTCATACTGTTTCTCTTTCTTTTTATTTTGTATTTGTTTTATTATCATTTAAAATTGAAAGTCTGACAAAAAAGTACTGAATTCACTTGGAAATGCTGTAAAACTTATTTCACCTTCAGTAGTTAATGGTAAACGCACAGGGAGTTTGCTGCTACCAGTAGTTTTTGAACCAGTGATGCTGCCATTGACTTTACTTTTTTCACTCAAGCTGACTGAAAACTCCTTCATAATATCTGAATACTTATCAATTGCATCATCAATCTCTTCAGAGATAACAGTGGACTGTTGGCTCTTGTATGCCTTGTAAACTTCTAAAGTTGGGTATATCAAGTATCTAATGAATAATTTTTGACAATCGAAGTATGACTCACTCACTTTTGAATATCCCTTATGAAGTTCTCTTGAAAATTGTAGCTGTGATTTCAAAATCTGACCATTCGATATGCTTGTTGGATCTTGCAACACAATTTTTGTGAAATATGGGATAATAGCATTGGCTGCTTGTGAAATAATACTGACACGATAACCATCACCTGTGATTCTATCTATGGAGCAATAAATATCAATAATAGTGAACCCACATTGTACACTAACAGGCTTATAAGCTTCTGCAACTTTGGAACCACAATTAACCGTAACAAACCACATGATATACGTGTACAACACGTGAAAGGAAAGAATTTCTAACAAAATATCACCTGTGAATTTTGGACTAACTGCAAAACCGGGACGGATTTCAACTGGTATATTTTCTATGAATGTTTGTAATTTTTCAATAAACTTGACAACTTTTTTGAGCTTGGTTTCTTTTTTAATAGACATGATTTCAGAATGTAACTCAAACACGAATTTTGCAAGTTGAATCATACAAATCTTAATATAATTTTGGGCATGTTTAATAGTCCATTTCTTTATACGTAACTCTGATGTCAATACTTGCTCAAACTCAGCAGGGAACAAGGCTGAAATATCTTCATCATCAATATGAATTCTCTTGCCATCAATCAAGAATTGCAATTTATCCAAAACATAAAGTTCCCAAAACAAATCACGACGAATTGCAGCATCATTAACATTCAACCCGACATTCATTTCCATTTTTTCCAAACCGTAAGAATATGATAGATTCATAACATGTGACAACAATGCTCTCTTTAATTTTGGAATATATAGACGACCAGTATTAAGTTTCAAAAATTCAGTCATACCAATAATACATTCAACAGAATTTGCATTAAATAACGAGATTCTTGTAAGATGAACTGAAATCTTTAAAATCAACTTTTCAAAATCATTCAACTTAACCAATTGTGCCTTTTTAGAATTAACATTCTCTGAACTCAATATTTTGGATTTTTCAGCATCACAACAATGATAAATCAAACACAACAAATTTAAATACTTGACTTCAGATTTTAAAACATTTGGGTTGGCATATAAGGATGTGATTAATTTTGCAAAGTATTTCTTTGTGTATAATGGTGTGGAATATCTTGTTGATAAAAAATCATCTAAATAAATACTTGTCAAGTCTTTAATTGATTTTTCACTAGCAAACTGGTCTTGGAATAATTTCACAATGTATTCACCAGAAATACCTTCACCCCATAAATCTATTTCCTCGTTCAAAGTGCCAACAAGGGCATCAATAAGAGAATTCTGGAAAATTGACACATCTTTTAAAGAATCAGGGATTAATTCTTTACAACGGTTCATCAACCATGTACTACCTAATGGAGCCAATAATGCATAGTTAGCATGTAACCCAACACCTTCATCAAACAGCTTACCAGTAGATGACGAAAAAGTATTGTGATAACATTCATCACGATATGCATCTTCAAGAACATTTTCATTTGGAAAAGGCTTGTCTCCAATCATATCCTTTTCGATTTCAGTTTTTTCAAATAATCTATTTAAAACGGAAATCTCTTGTTTTAAAGCATCGTCTTCAGGACCATTCTTCACGATTTTCTTCAATTTATTAATCAATTTCAAGACGTCAATATCGTCAGTAGAATTGTTAGTGTTTTCAGTTGCAGGAACAATAGACTTCTGGGTTTTAGTAGGTTGAGATTTGGTTTTATCTTCTTTATTGGACTTGGAATTCCCACCAGAATTGGGAGCCGGGGATTTTGCAATAGGTTTAACTTGTCGTTTTTTGTTTTCTTCCCTACCAGCTTTGTTCAGATCACCATTTGTAATTGTAGATTCCTTAGAACTTTTGGAGTGAGCAGCAGCTAAAGGGCGTTTTTTGGGGCTTGACTTTGAAGTTGAAGCAGCAGTAGCATCAATTGAAGGCTTTTTAGATGCCTTTGTGGGATTATCAGATTTAGGTTTCGAGTCCGTCTTGAGAAATTTATAGGTCGGTCTTGATGGCGTATAATGTTTCTCACTTTTATTATCCAAAGCTAACTGTTCCTGAGCAGTCATATAGACACATTCTAAATTGTACTTTATGCAAGTGGCACATGGAGATTCAGTATTGCATCTCACTTTCTTTGAACGACATGTTGTGCATGCTGTTTTAGACTTTGTTCGTTTCTCTTCATTCCCAGCATCTTTTGTAGATTTAGCAGTCATTTTTTTGTATTTTCAATTTGATTCTTACTCTTCGTTGTTGTTGATCTTGATAATTAGTGCTTTCAGCTTCACTCAATGTTAACAGACACCAATTCCAAACAAAACGCCTTTAAATATCAGCAGTAATGTGATCTTAGAATAACTATATGCAATGGAAACCTCTGTTGAAGTTCGATAAAAGAGCCTTTTGATCTTTTGATAATAAGTACCTTCTGTTGTAAGTTGTAACTTTTCTATGCTGATTTCCCTGGATCCCTTTTTCGTTTTCATTTTCGTTTTTTGGTAAAGTCACGCCGCGCCAAATTGATCTGAAAATTGGCGCAGAAATCTCAAATGTATTTACTAATCTAGTAACTAGTAACAACGAAACGAAATTAGAAACTTCAGGTCGTACAGTGAGTGCTGAGTGTGTCTCCAGGTCAAATGATATGAAGATGAAGATATCCGATATTATATATATCATATATATAATATGACATTAATATGATATGGCTGACATTACTAACTTTAGAACCTTTTTGAGCACATAAATATTAAAAGTGCTGGCCGGTGCATGAATTATATATATTAATTATATTAAGTTTGAAAGTTGAAACTTTGAGGCGTAGGCTCAGGGCTAGTGTAGCCCAAGAACAAACTGCTGAAGTTTGACTGGAGTTCAATTACATGTTTATCGGAAACTGATACAGTGTTCCGAAACTACTAAAGATACATAAGATATAGGCTGTGTGCTCTTATTTGACCAATTTTTGACATTTGTTTACTATCATCTATGATGATCATGCAGCTGATTATTCAGACTGAAACCGCAGTATTTGAGAACTACAATCATAGAATCAAACGCAAATCTATATTTTAAAATTGAAAGTCGGATAAAAAGTTCATCAAGTCATTTGGAACATTCCATAGGATTTCATTGGAATCAAATGGCTGCATTGTGTTTGGTGACTGCAATGTCATACTGTTGTGAAGTGAATGTTGAAAATTAGGAGCAGTGGGGGCTTGACCAGTTGAAACAAGATCTCTTAGACCAACAACGTAACCAGTTCCAGTTGGCTTACTATTATTTGAGCCATAACAACCAGCAGTACTCTCTTCAAGGTTTGTTGTGAATTCTGCATTTACTGCTTCAAAAAGATCAATAGCCTTTTGAAGTTCAGGCGAAACAGAATCAGGAGTTCTATAACGTTTAAAAACAGAAATGGAACAAGTAACTATGTATCTCGTCAATAACTTGAAGTTGAAGAAATAATGCTTCTCTGCAAGGAATTTGGGCATTGTTTGAAATGGTCTCATACCAAACACCAAGATGAGTTTTAACAATGTAGCATTACCAAGATTTGAAGGTTCCTCTAAAAGTTTTTGTGCAAAGAATAAAAAGGCTGCATGTCCACAGACATTGATAATTGACATGTCAAAAACATCTTGATATTCTTTTTCATCCACAGTACCCATAATTTCTATAATTTTTGTACAACTCTCAATACCAACCTCTTTATAAACTTGCTCAACAGCTGGACCACAGTTCACAGTAATGAACCAGACAGCCAAGAAGTAAAAGCAATGAAATGATTTAACTTGAAGTAATGCAACTTCATCTAATTTCTCATAACTTATTCCAAACCCAGGTCTAATTTCAACTGGTACACCTTCTTGAAAATTTTTTAACCTCGTTAACAATTTGACGACCTTCTTCATGTTAACATTCTGAATATTCTTCCTGATAATCATCAGCTCAGTATGTATTTGTGATATTATTTGAGACAGTTGGATCTTACAAATTCTCAAATAAGTTCTAATATCTTGAAGATTCCACTTTTTAAAAGGGACATTGGTATGCAAAATTCGGTCAAAATCTTTTGGCAACATTGCTGAAATATCATTATCAACGATAAGAAGATTCTTTCCTTCACGAATATAGTAAAGCTTTTCCAAAACATAAAGCTCCCAAAAAGCACCACGACGAATCTCTGCGTCTTTTTCTAGAAGCCCAACATTTAATTCCATTTTTTCCAGACCAGAAACATATGACATTGTAATAGCATGGCCTAAAACAGAAACCTTTAATCTAGGACTGCTGACTTTGTAATAAATTATCTTCAAAAATTCACAAAGGCCAATGATAATCTCAGCTGAATGAAATGAGCAGTAAGAGAGTTTAGCCAAATAAATGGAAAATTTAAGTAATGTTGTTTGAAAAGACGAAACATCAGTCAAACAAGATGTTGTTCTGAATTCCTCCACAACAGAACAATTGAACAACAAACAGAATAAATTTAAGTGAGACACTTCAGTTTTTAACAACTTTGGATTTTCATATAAGTTTGAAATCATGGCATGGAAATATTCTTTTGTATAGAGTGGAGTTGTGTATTTCTTCTCCAAGAAATTATCAATGTGATTATCAACCAATGTTCTTAGTGTTTCAATATCAACAAATTCTTCACTAAACAATCTAGTTACTTCAGCATAAGTAATTTCTTCATCCCATAAACCTTTTTCAACAGTTAATAATTTCATAATGTATTTGATAAAAGTGGAATGGTAGTTTGAAATAAGCTTCAACTTATCAGGTATCAGCTCATTACAACGCTTTAACAACCACCTGGTCCCCAACGGGGTCAACAGACCATATGAGGAATTCATACCAATACCTTCATCAAAAAGTCTTTTTGTTGTTATAGAATCTTTCGTGTATATCTTTTGATAGCACGAATCACGGAAAGTTGTCTCTCTTGAAAGTTCTTCTTCTGGAGGCTTATTTGGCTCTGTTGAATCTTGCAATTTTTGGGGTCCCTTGCATTTTTCAAGCAATGAATTCAATATATCAATCTCTTTTGCAATATTTGAATCACCGGCTAAATCACCAATACCTCCATTAATAACATCCTTCAAGTTATCAATCAGCAACAGTGCTTTCGCATTTGAACCAACGCTTTCACTGCAATGAACTAAAGACAGTTCATTTTTATCATTTCGTAGTTGCTGATGATCGTTATTCTCATAATCACTATCACTTTCACTCTCTTTATTTTCGTGTAACTTTCTGTTGTTCAATATTGGTTTTGCAGTTGGTATCCTTGTATTAACAATAGGTTTTGGTAAATCAAAGTTTGTATAGTGGGACCAGTTATATTCACACTTTGTTCTATATTTCGTACATGTTGCACATGGATTATTACCATCACATTTAACCTTCTTCTTGCGGCAGGTATTACAAGCTGAAGTTGTTCTAATTCTCTTCTTCTTCTTTAGTACTGGCATATTTTAACTGGCGATCTCTATAGATGAACCTGGAAGCCACCGGAGAACAAATTCAACAACTAATAATTAATTATATGAGACCTCAGACTAATATTAACAAATTAATTATTACTCTACCCACTTGCGCCTGGAATCTGGATTCTTGGTTCCTTTAATATTCATAAAATTTTCGAAGTCAACATCAAGATCAAACCTGCGCCATCATGAATATTATGCAACTTGTGAATTGGGAAATTGCGTTTTGCGCAAAACGTTGATTAACTGCGTTTTTTCTATTTTTGGTAATTTTCAAAAAAACGCCAAAAAAAGAAAAGGGTAACAGCCAAGGACGAAGAGTCAAATCTTTCAAACTTCTAAGCTTCTAAGGCTTAAGCGTATTCGATGCGGGTATATACAGCCGTCTGATATGCAAAAGTGAAAGTTATTAGACTATATAAGATGGATCAATCATTGGTTTATGGCGTGTCTTTCTGTTCTTTTGTACAACTATAGACTCATCTTATCATGGATATCACTTTAAAGGGTCCTCTTTTATTCGCAGCGAAGGGTAAAATCACCGAAAAGATTTCAATCACTTTAGCAAATGGTACCAAAGGTACTGTGATTCCTATCTATTCTGTCGAAGAAGTTCCTGAATCATTAATGAAGTTTTTGAATGAAGAATTAAATGCAGAAATCTTGAAAGGTGACACTTACCCAAATTATAAAACACAAACTTTACAAGAATTCAAAGATTATTGGTTCCAAGCTTTTGTTGAGTTGTTTGTTGAAGGTGATGGTACTCTAAATGAAGATGATGATTGGTCTGAAAAGTTCTTGGGAACAAACTACATCAAACCAAACTATACAGGTCGTTGTTCTCATATCTGTAATGGTGCCTTTTTGGTTAATCACAGAAAAAGAGGTCAAAAGGTTGGTAAAACCTTGGGTTTAACATACTTAAGATGGGCACCAGTTTTAGGATTCAAATATTCTATTTTTAACTTAGTTTTTGATTCTAATACTGCGAGTGGTAAACTATGGGATTCTTTAGGGTTCGAACGTATTGGTTACATTAAAAATGCTGCGGTTCTAACTGGTCAAGACCAACTGGTTGGTGCTACAATCTTTGGCAAAGATCTTGAAATTGCCCCAGATTATGTGTTATAAATAATTCTTTAGAGGAGATTATATATATTAGATTTAATTAATGTAATATTCATCAATAATCAGTGTTGTACAAATTAATACTCCGAAGCCATTTGTATTACCCAATTAGGAAGTCAACGCAACTACGCTTTGCAGTCAAAATCGCTTTGTTTTAAACACTGCAAAAAAGTTTTGAAGTTGTAAACAAACGGATAGAAAAGCGTGTTTAAAGACAGATTTATCAAGGATTTGTGAATATTGAACGCGTGTTTTGTTTCTTTATCCCACTTGCTTGAGGTTTACTGGTGGAAAGTTATTGGGATATTTCATATTGAGGAAATATAACAACAAAAAAAGATATCATCAACATTGAACAAATAATCAATACAACATCAATAAACAAGAGGAGAAGCTATTAGATCACAAGACTAGGTAAAGTGAGAATAATAACTGGATAATGACTGAACATTATATCACAGAGGGTCAATACCCAAGACGTATACAACCTTTAACCGTTTTATTGAAAGATGGGGAAACAACAGCAACAATCTATGCTATCCACAACAGCTCCGAATTGCCTCCTGGTTTATTAGCGTTTTTAACTGATGAATTTAACATGGAAGTTGAAAGAGGTGATACTTTTGCATTTTTGGAAGCACTCGATATCGAAGAATTTAAGAGTTATTGGTTTAGTTCATTTGCTGCGGTTATGGTTCTTGGGGATGAACCACAGTTGAATCATCAAAGACAATGGGACAAAGAATGCTTGGGTACTTTTTATATCAAACCAAATTTTCCTGGTAGAGGTTCACACGTTTGTACTGGTGAATTTTTGGTGAATGCAGGTATTAGAGGTAAAAGTATTGGGAAAACTTTGGTTGAATGCTTCCTTGAATGGGCTTCAAAACTTGGTTATACTTCGACTGTTTTCTCAATGGTGTTTGAAACAAATGTCTCAGCAAGATATATCTTTGAAGCTTTGAATTTCAAAAGATGTGGTAGAATCAAAGCTGCTGGTATTCTAAAAGGCCATGAATCTGCTGTGGATTCTATTATTTACGGTAAAGAACTGGTTCAACCTCAGGAAGTTGCTCACGGTAGCTATAGATTTGATAAAATCAAATTCTACTTGGAAACTGGTCATTACCCACCAATGATTGACCGTCAGGCTAAATCAAGATTAAGATCTAGTGCTGCACATTATACTTTGGTTGATGGTAAGTTATTATTAAGAGGACGTGAAGTTATCAGTGATCCAAAGAGACAACTTGAAATTGCAACGGAATATCATTTAATGAACCATGGTGGTATTAACAAAACCACAGCTTTAATAGCTGAACGTTATCATTGGAACAGAATAAAAGATACTGTTTCCACAGCTATAAGGAACTGTAATGATTGCAGAGATCCATCAAAGGCTGTTATTCTGAAAAAGAGAAAGGACCTACATACAAATGCTACAGTTACCCCAGTGGACGCAACTACTATATCATCAAATGTCCAAATGAGTATACAAAATGGTAATAACCAAGAATTCAATGCTTCCATTGATCAGTTACATCGTTCTACCGACCCTGCTTTACTTCAAGCTGATCTGACAAATCTGGATGACGGTTTGTTTGCTGCTGCTGTTGAAGAAGCTCAAAACCAACACCAACAAACTCATCAACAACAACAAGATCAGCATGAAGATCAACATCACCATCACTTGCAAACAAATGATGATGACCGTAAACATTCAAGTTCACCTCAAATTATACATTCCAATGACCAAAGAGATCATGATAAAGACATCTATGTTGAACAATATCAGAGACCATATGATCAGAATAATGACAGTCATCATCATTATACGACACAATCTGGAGGACAAGGTGACAATAACGATTCGTCTTCGAATATACCTGTTGATCCCGAGGTTTCTGCTTTTGATGACCATGTGCAGAATGGTTCCGAGATTGAGATTGCTAGAGTGTTGATACAGGCTAATGCTGAGGAGCATGATAATGAACACCACGAAGAAAATGAAAACCGTGATAACAATTCATTGTTTTAAGGTGTGAATATTCATTTGAGGCCATTGATTAATTGGAGAAAAAGTTGAGTTGTTAAGTTATTACCATTATTATTGTTTTTTGTTGTTGTTTTTGTGCTGTTCTATATTGTTAGAAGTTCCCTTTGAACTCATGTATTATTATTATTATTATTATTATTATATGCCATTGTGTTAGATATATTGTTATATCCTTTCAACACAGGAAAACAGTTTCGGTACTCTAGACTCCTACATATCACTTATAGAAGCTCGAGCTCCAAGCAACAATACTTATAATATATAATATTCTGAATATCTTCTAATTTTTTATGAATCGTCACCAGACGTATGTCGTATAATCGCATAATACCACACTAAATATATAGTTCTTCTTCAATTTTCCAACCCTAATCTGCAAGATGGCGGATAAGCGTTTTTTTGACTCAGTTAATCACTTGTAAAAGAATCAAATGAAACAATAATTTAAATCGGATAATCTAATATATAACTACTTGGTACCTGGTACTTTGACTCTTGAGCAATGAATTATGAAACTAAGGGGTAGTCTTTAGACGTTTAGTTTTGCTTTAAAGGTATTGGTCGAAGTTGGAACTTTACGTTCAGACTAGAGCTATTTATACGCGGTGTGAAAAAATGGGTATGATAGTGTCATGGTGAACCAACCGTATGTGATTAAACGGCCAGGTTAATTCGACATAATGGAAATATAATTATACACTTTACACGTCTAGGAATAATTTATATGATATAATCAATTATAATCAATGAATTGAACATGATTCAAATTTCATTAATAATATGTCGAAACTTATTATAAACTCTATACAAAACAATATATACAAACTACATACACCTATATAAACCAGACTCCAAACCCAAACTCCAACGAAATAAACCAAACAGAAAGAGAAACATACAAAACAAACAAATGAAACGAAACGAAACTAACGTAAAACACCTAAAATGAAACTAAAATAGGTCATTTCGGTTTTTAACGGTTTCAAATCGATTTAAGTTGGTTTTGTCATTCTCTTTCTACTAAGAACAGCATGGTTTATATCAAAACAATATAATCTAAATAGTAAACAAATTCAATAATTAAAACAAAATTAATAACTGTGGTAATCTTATGCACAATCTTTTTTCTTTATATCTTTTTCAAGTTGCAATATCATAACAATTTTCAAAGTAATGCCATTCTGATCAATGTAATTAAAAAGTGGTCTCCAGTCACTTCTAGAAACAATCAATAAACAGCATAACCAGTGGTAGTCATTCATCTAAAAGTCAACACCAATAACCATGGCTAGCAAGGCCATACGAACAAACAAACCATATCTCATTTGTCTGAAGTAAGCAGCACGTTGGTCGAAATCAACTTCCTCACGTATTTCATTAACACGAGGAAGTGGGTGCATAACAGCCATGTGTTTCTTAGCATGAGCCAAGATCTTGTTGTCAACAATGTATGAATCTTTCAAACGTTCGTAATCGTCTTGGTTTTTGAATCTTTCTTGTTGAACTCTGGTACAGTACAAGATATCAGAGTGGGCAATAATATCCTTGGTTAGCTCTTCAGATTCTTGGCCCAACATTCCAGTCTCAACCAATTGTTGACGAATACTTTCTGGAAGTCTCAATTCCTTTGGTGAAACCAAGTTGATACGAACTTGGTAATGACGCAACAACTTGCACAAAGAGTGGACAGGACGACCATACTTCAAATCACCCATGAAAGTAACAGTAATACCATTAACAGTACCCAATTCTTCACGAATAGTGAACAAGTCCAAGAAAGCTTGAGTTGGATGTTCTCTAGAACCGTTACCACCGTTCAATATTGGAACAGGAGAGTACTTGGCAGCAATTTCAGCACTTTCTTCACTTGGGTGACGCAAAACAATGGCATCAGAGTAACTGGACAAGGTACGGATGGTATCTTGTAGAGTTTCACCCTTCTTAACAGAAGTAGTACCAGATTGAATGGAAATGGTACGACCACCTAATCTTTGCATAGCAGCATCAAATGAAGTTTGTGTACGAGTGGATGGTTCATAGAACATGGTGGTCAACAAACGACCCTTCAAGACATCCAAAACACCGTTTCTTTCAACAGCTAATCTCATTTCTTGAGCAACAGCAAACAAAATGTGCAAGTCAGAACGGTCAAATTGGTTCACAGACAAAACAGAACGACGTAAGAATGGATTGTTGTGGTCACGAATGAAGGAAGAGATGGCACCTGGTGGAGCCAATTCAGCTGGTGGTCTAGCAGAAACCAATTCAGCACCCTTTGCTTCGTATTCTGTTGGTGGAATGTCTTCAAATACACTGGTGGCAGCGGCAACAGCAGCATTCTTTTCAGCAGAGAAAGAGAATCTGGCTCTTCTAGTAATTTGTGGGGATTGAGCCAAGACATCAGTTGGAGCTTGAACAATAGAAGTTAATCTCTTTCTGTATGAAGAGTTATCAATACCAACAGCATTATCAACAACCAATTTACCTTCTAAACAAACAGTTTCACCGTGTAGAGAAACACGTTCAACACCACCCTTCAATTTACCTTCAAATGGTGACCAGACCTTAGAAGAAGCCAAAGTTGAGGTCAAACGATCCATGTCTAACTCAACAACAGATTCCAGTTCTGGCAAATTGAAGATTTCAACTGGATTAGTGTGCAAACGTGTTGTAATATCTTCAACAGTCAAACGACCATCATTGATAGCAGAGAATAACAATGGCAAAGCATCGTTGATACCCAAACCAGCAGTAACTGGTTTACCCAAGAATTGAGCCAATTGAGATGGAACAATACCAACAGAGAAAGCATCAATGACAGACAACAAATCCCACAAAGCCTTTTGATCTTCCTTGGTTGGCAAGAAAGTAGCACCTGGGTAGTCTTCTTGAGATAAGAACAAGGAGTAGATACTGACATCAGCAGTAACATTACTAGATTTTTCCTTAACCAACTTGATCAATTCCAAATCTTGCTTGGTACTAACACCAGTAACATGAATCTTCTTGTTGTTCAAAGAAGACAACAACAATAGAGAAGCCAGTTCTGTAGATTTAGCATCAGTGACAATTGGTTTGTTTTCTGGCCATGTAGAAACCAAAGAGGAAACAGATGGAACAGAAGTAGTAGCAAAGTTGTTGGATGGAATAAACAAAGCACCAACATTGTTGGCAATTTGGTTAACAACAGCTTCGTTTGAACCTGTTGCAGCAGCAGCAAAACTGTAATCAGTGTAAGCAGAATCGCTAACGACTTCAGTGACTTCATTCAAACTCTTGCTATCAATAATGGAAGAACCTTCAACAGTGATTGGCAAGATTTGGTCGTAAGTGAAACCAGAGCTCAAAGACAATCTGGTAACTTCTTCAAAATCATCATTGGTTTCGAAAGATGGGACAAAAGCAGCAATGTTAACAAGAGCTGGAACTTGGATGGTTCTGTGTGAAGTTTGAGCATCACGGTTAGTAACATCCAATGGAACATGACGAGCAATTGCTTCAATCAACAACTTGGCACACTTAACATTGGTAACCAATGGGACTGCGTAATCAACAGCCATACGACGGGTTCTGTAACCCTTTGAGACGTAACTAGCAGGACGACGGAATCTGTTGGCAGATGGCAAATTAATATACAAGTCAATCATGTTCTTAGCCAAATGCTGAGTCAAGGAATATTCAGACTTTTGATCATCTTCTTCATCATTCAAAACTTCCAAGTATTGAACTGGAATGTTGTGTTCTTGAATGAAATCAGTGGTACCAGCAGTAGCAAATAAGTGGTAACCCAATTCGTGCAACTTCTTAACAAATGGTAGCAATTCAATCTTTTCCTTGTAAGAACCAATGGACAACAAAATGTTCTTCTTTGGCAATTGGAAACCTGTAGCGATCAAAGATTTCAAGTAAGCCTCGTACTTGTTGTGACCAAAAGTAGCAACTTCACCAGTGGAGGCCATTTCAACACCCAAAACAGGATCAGCACCAGCCAAACGTGAAAAGGAGAATTGTGGGCACTTAACAGCACAGTAATCCTTTGGCAATGGGTTAGCTGGGTATGGTTCAACAGGTAGACCCATGATAGCCTTAGTGGCCATTTCAATCAAGTTGACACCAACAACCTTAGAAATGAATGGGAAAGAACGAGAAGCACGAACATTACATTCAATAACCTTGATCTCGTTGTCCTTAGCAATAAATTGAATGTTGTATGGACCAGTGATGTCCAAAGCTTGACCAATTTTAGCAGTAGCAACAACAATACGACGAACAGTTTCTGGGTCCAAATCTTGTGGTGGGACAATCAGAGTGGCATCACCAGAGTGAACACCAGCGTTTTCAACATGCTCTGAAACAACATGCATGATCAATTTACCATCCTTAGCAACAGCATCCATTTCAATTTCCTTAGCGTTTTCAATGTACTTGGTGATGACAACTGGATATTCACGAGAAACTTCAACAGCTTGAGCCAAGTAATTGGCCAAATCATCCTTAGAATAAACAGTGTTCATAGCAGCACCAGACAAAACATAAGAAGGACGGACCAAAACAGGATAACCAACCTTGTCAGCAAAGCCTTCAGCTTCATCAATAGATGTCAATTCTTTCCAAGCTGGTTGATCAACACCAATCTTATCCAACATACGAGAGAATTTGTAACGGTTTTCAGCAGAATCAATCATTTCTGGAGAAGTACCCAAAATCTTGACATTTTCTCTGTGCAATGGCAAAGCAATGTTGTTAGAAGTTTGACCACCCATAGAAATGACAACACCGGATGATTCTTCCAATTCGTAGATATCCAAGATACGTTCCAAGTTGATAGTTTCAAAGTACAATCTGTCAGCTTCATCATAATCAGTAGAGACAGTTTCTGGGTTGTAGTTGATCATAATAGTCTTGGTACCACTGGCACGCAATGTTCTAACAGCAGTAACAGCACACCAATCGAATTCAACTGAAGAACCAATACGGTAAACACCGGAACCTAGAACCATAACACCATGGTCATCGAACTTGACATCATGAGAATCAGCATTGTAAGTGATGTACAAGTAGTTGGTGAAGGCTGGGAATTCAGCAGCAACAGTATCAATTTGCTTTACAAATGGGATGATACCGTATTCCTTTCTCAAACGTCTGATAGCCAATTCGTTAGAATCCAAAAACAAAGCAATTTGTCTATCTTCAAACCCCAATTGCTTGGCTTCTCTCAAAACCAATGGTGGCAACTTTTCCTTGACACCAAAACTGGTGATGTAACGAGCAAATTTGATCAAACTGTCAAGCTTGTTCAAGAACCACTTGTCAATCTTGGTCATGTTCCAGATCTTTTCAACTGTGTAACCAGAATGTAGAGCATTAGCAATAGCAAACAAACGTTGATCTGATGGGGTTTGTAGTTCAGTATCAATATCAATAGACATCAAAGCTTCAGTTTGGTTGAAACCCAAGTTTTGGTAGTCAACAGAACGAATAGCCTTTTGAATAGCTTCTTCAAAAGTTCTACCGATACTCATAACTTCACCAACAGATTTCATGGAGGAAGACAACAAGGTAGAAACTCTAGTAAACTTCTTCAAATCCCATCTTGGAATCTTAACAACAACGTAATCCAAGGATGGTTCAAAACAAGCACAAGTAACCTTAGTGACAGAGTTCTTAACTTCGTTCAATGGAATGTTCAAACCAAGCTTAGCAGCAATGAAAGCCAATGGGTAACCAGTAGCCTTGGAGGCCAAGGCAGAAGAACGAGACAAACGAGCATTAACTTCAATAATACAGTATTCCTTGGAGAATGGGTTCAAAGCATATTGAATGTTACATTCACCAACAACACCCAAGTGTCTAATAACGTTAACAGCAGTGGTTCTCAACATGTTGTAATCTTCATCAGACAAAGTTTGGGATGGAGCAACAACGATAGAATCACCAGTGTGAATACCCAATGGGTCAAAGTTTTCCATGTTACAAACAGTGATACAGTTATCATGACAATCACGAACAACTTCGTATTCAATTTCCTTCCAGCCCTTCATGGACTTTTCAACCAAAACTTGTGGAGAAGCAGCAAAGGCTTTGTTACAAAGTTCAATCAATTCTTCTTCGTTTTCAGCGAAACCAGAACCCAAACCACCTAGAGCATAAGCAGCACGGACGATAACTGGGAAACCAATATCCTTAACGGCAACCAAAGCTTCTTCAACTGAAGAGGCAGAATGGGACTTGGCACACTTTTCACCAATTTCTTCCATTGCCTTAGCAAACAAGTCACGATCTTCGGTGGTGATGATAGTGTCAATTGGAGTACCCAAAACCTTAACACCCAAGCTTTCAAATTCATCTTTCAATGCAATACCAACACTCAAAGCAGTTTGACCACCAAAAGTACAGTAAATAGCATCTGGACGCTCAAATTGGATAACTTTACGGACAAAGTCTGGGTTGACAGGCAAGAAATAAACCTTGTCAGCTAGACCCTTTGAAGTTTGAATAGTGGCAATGTTTGGGTTAATCAAAATGGTGTAAATACCTTCTTCCTTCAAAGCCTTGATAGCTTGAGAACCAGAGTAATCGAATTCACCAGCTTGACCAATGGACAAACCACCGGAACCCAAAACCAAAACCTTCTTTGGGTTGACTCGTGGGTTTTTAGCCAAATTGTCAGCCAATTTACCACCTGGGAATTCAACAGCCTTCAAAACCTTAGTAGACTTGTGTTCCTTAACGGACTTGATGAAAACATCAAACAAGAATTCAGTGTCTCTTGGACCAGGTGTAGATTCTGGATGGAATTGGACGGAGAAGAATGGCAATTCAGTGTTGTAGATACCTTCATTAGAACCGTCGTTAGCGTTAACAAACAATTCCTTCCAGCCAGGAGTCAAAGTGGTGGTGTCAACAGCATAACCGTGGTTTTGAGAAGTGATGTAACAACGACCAGAGATGGTTGAAGTACATGGAATGTTATGACCTCTGTTACCAAATTTCAATTTGATGGTTGAAGCACCAGTAGCTCTAGCCAACAATTGGTGACCCAAACAGATACCAAAGACTGGTGTTTTCTTTTCTTCCAAAACCTTACGCAATTGTTCAACAGTGGATGTCATGACAGATGGATCACCTGGACCGTTGGAAACAAACAAACCATCATATTCTTCTTTAGAGATGTCATGATCCCATGGAACAACCTTCAATTCAACACCACGTCTAACAAAACAACGGATTTGGTTGAACTTCATACCGACATCGATAGCCAAGATTCTTAGAACCTTACCATCAACTTTAACAGCATTTTTCTCAGAAGGCTTGTAAACAACTGGTTTTGGGGTAGAAACTTTAGCAACCAAGTTCTTGACATTTGGATCATCCCATTCTGGGACAGTGAAGTGCTTGGCCCAATCAGCCTTGGTGGCCTCTTCAACAGTAGATTCATCCTTTTGCAAAGCCAAACGACCTAGCATAGAACCAGATTCTCTCAAGTGTTTGGTCAAAGCTCTGGTATCAACACCGTAAATGGCTGGAATGTTTTGTTCCTTCAACCATTGACCTAAAGAGGACTTTGCCAAGTAGTGTGAGTATTCTTCAGTGTAATGAGCGACAACCAAACCAGCAATGTGAATCTTTGAAGATTCGAAGTACTTTGGTAGTTCTGGAACGTCTTCATCTCTCAATTCACGATCTGGAACACCATAGTTACCAACCAATGGGTAAGTAATGACCAAGATTTGACCTTCGTAGGAAGGATCGGTGATAGCTTCTGGGTAACCAACCATACCAGTTTGGAAAACCAATTCACCAGCATTTGGGACTTGGGCACCAAAAGAGTAACCTTCTAAAACGGTACCATCCTTCAATTCAAGGGCCATCAAACGGTTACCGGTGGATTCCATTGGAGGGGAGATTGGAGCAGATGGCTCAACAGTAGTGATAGTAGCAGTCATTATAAAAATTAGTGTTGTATCTTCTTCAAAAAACTACTCTTCAAAGAATAAGCAGGGTTTAGTTGCTATAAGTTGACATGTTAATAACTGAGTACTGAGTAGATCTGGGGGAGATCTAAACTTTTCTAAGCAGGATTATGGAAAAGAGGAAGCCGACAAAACAAAAAATCATTATGCAGTGGCAAATGCAGCAAACGTTCAAAAGGGGTCCTTGAATTCACATTCTACAAGTGTTGAAAATAGATAAACCCAAAAATGAAGCAGAAAAGAAATCATTCAAAGGTTCATTCTGGTCATCAAGAGAATTGTGTTTAGGGCAAAAACTATATATAGAAATAAATACATTTCTCTCTCTCAGAATGACTCTTTGTTGATTCAATCCAGTTTCAAATCTTTGATTGGTTTATACCATCAACAACACTTGCACAGATCCCTCTTTTTCTTAGCTTGTCTTAACCTTTTTCTTCCCATAAACAGTTGCCTAGAAAAGAAATCATAAAAAAAAAAACTTACCAAAAATAATTCAGGCAAAGAATTAAATCAAATGAAAAAGGACAAGTATGGAAAGGTGACCTTAAGACTAGAAATTCCTTATAATCAAATAAAATATCAAACCACGAAGAAAAAAACTGGAGACTTTTTCTTTCTTTCAATTTGAAACTTTTTTGGTGTGTGACAATAAGAAATAACCAAGCAAAAAAAAGTTATATGAAACAAAAAATCGCAAGAAACGCAGGAGCAAATCTAACAATTCAGATGAGTATATAAACGGGGGGTGCAGTGCAACTGATTAAACCAAGCTTGTGATTGAAAAGCGAGTCTTCTGAGAGAAAGAGAGAAGAGAGAGAGAGGAGAAGAAGAAGAAAAGAAAGATATTAAAAGAGATGAGCTGAAAAGTTTTTTCTTAAATTTTTTTAATAAAAAAAAAAAATGTCGTTTTTCTTTTTCGTTTCGTTTTCTGTTCTGCCAAAATTCTGCGATGAGCTGTTTTTGCGCAATACGTCAAGCATGACGTTAATAAGATGAATAGTCGTTAGTTTAATGGATTCTTGAGGTATTTGAATTATGATTTTGATATATTGGTAAATAGAAAATACTAGATGCTTACAGACCACAATCATATATGTTAATATTAAAGTTTACTCTATTCAATACTAACATTTCTCTCTTTTACTGAGCAGTGCCCTCATTTTAGGTGCAGAATTACACTGCATTGAACTACGTTGTTGTGCAGTTTTTTTTGCACAGAAAGCATTTACGTAACTAAAATATTACCATATTGAGTAATTCTGGGAGGTGACGAGTGCAAAAAAATTTTCAAGCACTAAACAAAAGACGGTTAAAAGAAGGGTATTTGAGCAAACTGGAGCTGGTGAGATCATATAATGGAAATGTGCAAGGTGTGAATCACAGCATCGACTCCTCTAACTTCAAAATATCTCTATATACACTCAGATTTGTAACCTAATCGACTGTTCTTTGTGTGTCGCTAGTTCTGTTGCCCCGTCAATTTTTAGTTCCATAGAGAATCTTAGGAACGTAACTTTGAGTCCTTCGTCTTAACTATGTATTACGTAATGAAAATCATTTTTCTGACTAAGCGATTTTGCGAACAAATCGGGAAATTTGCGAAGGATTCTCAGGAACGTTCACTTGTCCTTCGTGCTTTTTTAATTTTCTGTCCTTCCTGACTCTGAGCACCTTCGCGGAAGGTATTTTGCTTGTCTATCCATGCTGCAACTCCTTCGCAGGCAGCTGCAACTCCTTCCGAGGTTGCATCATGCTGCATATGGTGTTCGGGTTAAACTACGAAGGGAAGGACCGAAAATTACGTTCCTAAGATTCTCTCATTTCAAACCGAAATTGAAAACATGGTAAACAATCTTGAGTATGAAATGAAGTACTAAACTTTATAATAAACTGCAACAAAAACACAATAACACACAATACCCATCAGTAGTGGATCAATCATAGATATTTGTCAAATCGCTAATCACAATAGTTACTTGTCCATTGGTTCCAACGCTTGTTTTTTGGAGCATTTTTTGCGGGTCTTCGAGTCTTTTAATCCCAGCCTTTCACGTTAACTCTTGACACACGAAGAAAAAACAAAATTGCATATTATAAGGCATTTCTGGCACATTTTATATATTTGTTGTTTTTACACAAATGACCAGCTGGGAAGCCTTGGATAACTTTAAAAAGAGGCTAAAGAACCCCTTTCGTGATCATGTTCATGTCAAGCAGTTTAAGGATGGTGTTTCGAACCGATTAAAGAGAAGCAGGTCCATTTCATCAATTCATTTTGTCACAAAAAAGACTCTAGGTTGGAAGATTCGTGATGCATTGGGACATTTGGAGCATAAATTAGGTCCATATCTAAAGAAGATCTTCCCAAATTTCATCGCTGTGCATTATTTCTACATTGTTTCAATGGCTATCATCGGATCAATATTGTTATACCCTGTGAAAACTGCGAAATATATTGATATACTGTTGATTTCAAGTGGGATGGTTACACAAGCTGGGTTGAATAGTATTGATATCAATAGCTTGAGTCTTTATCAGCAAATTATTATTTATATATGGTGCTGTTTAACGACACCAATTTTCATTCATGGGTCTTTATGTTTCTTAAGATTATACTGGTTTGAACGTCATTTTGATAATATTAGAGAAACTTCTAAATTGAATTTTGAAATGAGAAGAACTCAAACTTTAATGGCTAGAACTCAATCAATGGATGCAGGTCCTCAAAGAACAATGGATTCTATGAGAAATCGCCCAGATTATCATGCTCGGGTGAGTTCATTTTTCCATCATCACCGCAACAACAGCACATCTGTACCAAAAACACCGGCTCCTTATACTTCTACAAATGGCAAGTCTCAATCTCAGTTCCCTGTGGATCATGAACCAGATGAGTACCCATTCCCAAATATGGCTACTGAAGAAAGTCATAGTTCTCCAACTGATGCTAAGGATTCTAAAGATTCGGATGATACAAGTTCATCTTCAGCTAATAATGTATCTAATGACCCAATTTCTTATACCCATTCACAGCAAGATTTATACCGTTTGAACTCACAGTATGCTAACAACACTAACGATACCAACAATACAAGTGTTGAGCATTTATCTGAACCAAGTTCCGACGAAGAAGATGGTCAACAACATTTACCACCTGATCAAAGGCAAGTGAGTTTTTCTGAGCCTGTTCGTCCACATTCACAACATTTGCAAGTCCCAACAGCTCATCATGAAAACAATAATAACCATAATAGTACTGATCAAAACATCCAGTTTGCTGAATTACCGAAACCATCAAGACATGTTGAACCAAGAGATGTCTATATGTCTATTTCCATGATGAGAAACTCCAAAAACCCAGATTTACAAAATGAAGAAAACGAAGGTCCTGCATTGGTTATTAAAGGTCCTGCTGAAAGAGAACGTCCTAAAAATCGTCGTCAAAATTCTGCTATTCAATTTAATTTACCAACTAAAAAGAAGAGAAGTAGAATGAGAGCATATGCTAAACATGCAAAACGTCCAAGTTTTTCCAGTATCAGGTTTCCCAAAAGATTAAGTGGTTCAGATTTTGATAACGAGGATAACTATGATGATGATCATGATGATGATGATGAAGAAGAGGATGATGATAACGAGAATATCAACAATATTCAAAGAACACAATCCAATCTTCAACTTCCTTCTTCTGATAAAACTGGTGGTGCTAAATTTGGGAAAAGATCAAACACTTTGGATGTCACTTCAAATACAAAGGGTGATATTATAAAGTCACCAACTTTTGAAAAAATGATCAAACAAAAATTGAAACCACGCAAAATCAGAAGAAGATTATCATCTTTTGCTGTTGATGATAATAGTAGCGTGTCTCCAGACGATGATTCACAAGCTACTGATACTGATGAAGAATCTGATGTTAACACTTTGCAAAGGCACATGAGTACAAACTATTTATCCTGGAATCCACAAATTGGTAGAAATTCTACATTTATTAATCTTTCGGATGATCAAAAGGAAGAACTGGGTGGTGTTGAGTACAGAGCTGTTAAACTCTTGTCCAGAATCATTGTTGTATATTACATTGGTTTTCATGTTTTGGCATTCATATTCTTGGTGCCATGGATTCTTCGTACTCATACATATCAGAAGGTGGTTAAAGAGGATGGTGTCAATCTGACATGGTGGGGGTTTTTCACTGCTATGTCTTCATTTAACGATTTGGGTTTTACATTAACTCCCGATTCAATGAATTCATTCAATACTTCTATCTATACTTTGTTGATTTCTGCAATTTTTATTATTATTGGAAATACTGGGTTTCCCATTTTTCTTAGATTCATCATCTGGGTCATGTTCAAATTCAGCAAGAATTTATCATTATTTAAAGAGTCATTAGGGTTTTTATTGGATCACCCTCGTCGTTGCTTTACCTTACTATTCCCATCAGGCCCATCGTGGTGGTTATTTTTTATTCTTTTCTTACTGAATGCTGTCGACTTGGTTCTTTTCATTATTCTTGATTTAAGTGCTAAGGTTGTGAAATCATTACCTGTGAACATCAGAGTTTTAGATGGGTTTTATCAAGCTGTTAGCACAAGAACAGCTGGTTTCTCCTGTATCGATTTGTCCCAACTTCACCCAGGTGTTCAAGTCAGTTACATGGTTATGATGTATATCTCGGTTATGCCATTGGCCATCTCTATTAGAAGAACCAATGTCTATGAAGAACAATCTTTAGGTATGTACATGGGAGATGAAGAAGATAATGCAGAAGGTAATAAATCAACTTCATTCATTGGTGCACATTTAAGAAAGCAATTATCCTTTGATTTGTGGTTTATCTTTTTAGGGTTATTTATTATTTGTATTGCTGAAGGTGGTAAAATTCAAGATGATTCATTGCCTGAGTTTAATGTTTTCCAAGTTCTATTTGAAATTGTCAGTGCTTATGGTACCGTTGGGTTATCATTGGGTTATCCTGGAACCAATACATCCTTCTGTGGTCAATTCAATGTCATTTCAAAGCTTGTTATCATTGGTATGATGATTAGAGGAAGACATAGAGGTTTACCATATTCTTTGGATCGTGCCATCATCTTACCATCAGAGAAGTTGGATGAAAGAGATAGATATCAAGCCATGCATGCCGGTCATCATCTCGAGCATGCTGAAACTATTGGCAGCTCTGCTGATCCAGTTCTTACTTTCTTGAAAGGTGCTGCTCCAAATGTTTTGCGTAATAGATTCAAAAGACCTGATTTCATGCCCACAAGAACTTTCACAAAGAGAAACAGTTATGTCACTGTTCCAAGACCTGCTACTATATCATCAGATATTGATCTCCATGAGTCAAATGGAGCTTCTCGTCCTTTGAACCATCTTCATTTCCAACATCAGGAGGCTGCAGACGGTCAAAATGCAAATGAGATGAACAATGACTATCAAAACCAAGACACTGGTAGTTTGGGTGATGGTTTCAGACCTCATTATAGTGATCATAGTGCCAATGTTGGTTCTAGTGGTGATATTGAAATGCAAAATCTTGACAGTGCTGTTAGATCCTTGGATTCTGGAGATACTAGTGAGGAAGATGAAGATGAAGATGAAGAGCCACCAGTTGATAATGTTTACAGAGCTGAAACATATGGTGGTGTTCACTCCGTTGAAGATGCTGCTTCAAGACAAAATTCAATCTACACATTATAAGTTCATTACACATTCATTTATACTACCCATTACTTTGCTTTGTTCTTTATTTTATCCGTGCTTTTTTATCATATTTGTTAGTTATTTTGTTACTTGTTCTATTAATAATTGTCGTGAGTTTTGTTTAACTATTTTTATTTCCCATTTTTGTTACATTTGCTGCATACGTCGTCTATTTTACATATGAATATCATCATCTAAATAATATAATCATATCGATAGATATCTGCATGCCAGTACAACTATTAATATTTATAACTGTAAGTGCGTAACTTTGTATATTCCAATGTTTGACAATGATACGTCTGATCTAGTATATTATCGACAAACAACGTATAAAAGGCAAGGAGGCAAACAAATCCAAATCAAGTCAGTTAACAACATTAAAAAAAATCTAAAAAAACCCCAATAGCTGATGTAAAGCCGTGAAATAATAAGCACAAATCCATAGTTGTACTATCGCTTCTATAACTATAAAAGTGAATGAATGCCAATGAAATAAAATTATTAAAAAAAGTAGTGATCCAAAAGAAAAAAAAAAAATTGATAAATCAATAATGCAATAAAAAGACAATAAAACATACAAGATAAAAAAACAGAGATCCCCACATTGTAATGATGGGACGTAAGTTTGAAAAAAAAACCATAGTTAATCAAACATCAACATGAAAGTGAAAACTCACAAAAGTAATAATAATAAAAAAAAACAAGAAAAAACAATGTATGTGTGCGTATGTATGTATGTGATAATAATAATGTTTTTTATTTGTGTGTAAAAATATGTTCTTATTGTTGTTGTTGAACCCTTCCTCTATGGAGAGCTGGTGTCTTGAGTTTTTGATTTAATTCTTGCAAGTCTTGTTCATTTCTCTTTGTTTGTTCCACTTGAGATTCTAATATTTTGTGTTGAACATACTCAGACATATGAACATCAATATCTCTATATTTCACCAACCATGGATGTTGTAACAATTTCGAGTATGAAGGTCTTCTTGTTGGGATTTTATCTAGGCATTGTTTAACAAAATCTCTAGCTTCTGGTGAAAAGAAATCTGGTAATGATGGAGGCTCACCATCCACAATAGCAGATAGCTGTGAAAAGATGTTATCATAAGTTTCTGGAGGGTATGGATAACAACCTTTAGCAGTTTCCAGGATTGTCAATCCTAATGACCAAACATCCGATTGAACAGAATAAGTTGCATCGTCGGGACTTATAGATTTGATTCTTTCTGGAGCCATATAAGATTGACAGCCAATATTAGTCTTTGCCATTGAAGCAACCAAGTTACCAGAGACACCAAAATCACAAAGCTTGACTTTACCAGCAGTATTAACCAAAATGTTTGTTGGTTTAACATCTCTATGAATAATGTTGTGAGAATCCTTCAACTCTTTTAAACCTCTAACGACGCCTTCGGTGATAAAAGCCAAATGAGGTTCATCAACTCCAGAACCATAAATCTTATCTAATGAACCACCATCCATGTATTCAATACACATGTAGACTGCACCTTCAACAAAAAAAGCACCATAAAAATCCACAATGTAAGGACTTACACATTTATGCAAGATTTCCAGTTCCATCAAGATTTGTCTAAATTTTGCTTCATCCAATTCTAAACGAACTTCTTTCATGGCCATTGTAATCCCAGTTGGCTTGTGCAAAACTTTGCTAACAGTACCATAGTTACCACGGCCTAATTCTTCAATGAACTCTAAATCATCAGCACAAATTCTAAAAGAAGAACCAGAACTAAAATCAACCCCTTTTGAATCCAAAGACAGTTTACCAGCAAAATTCAAAGACCCAGATTTTATGTCAATATACTTTGAATAATTTGCAAATAAACCTTTCAATTGCATGGATTGATGGGAGGGTAGTTTACCCTTTCTATCAATTAAAGATGTGACGGAATTTGTACCTGATGAAGTTGAAGGGGTATCTGGTTTCAATGAAGATGAAAAGGTTGTAGATTCCACACCGCAGCTACCAGCGTTTGAATTAATGTTTGATGCGGCAGTGTTGTTGTTGGTGGTGGTATTGTTGTCATCGTTCAAAGAAGGCAAGCCGCCCGGTAGCTTCATCCCTCTTCTCATTGATAAGGAAGGGCGACTTCTTGGTAGTCTAGCAGCAACTTGTGGGGAAACTTGAGAGTTCACAGGTAGAGCTGGAGCTGGACGAGTTGGATGTAGTGATCTTTCAGATGGGTTGTTTGGAGGTAATGGCGGCAAAGGCTTGTCAATTTTAGAAAATGAAGATGTGGAGTTGTTGGCTGAGCTAAAAGGAGAAACACCATTGCTGTGATGATTATTGCTGGA
Source organism: Liangdongia berthetii (assembly GCA_030564525.1). Taxonomy (NCBI): domain Eukaryota; kingdom Fungi; phylum Ascomycota; class Saccharomycetes; order Phaffomycetales; family Wickerhamomycetaceae; genus Liangdongia; species Liangdongia berthetii. Next base: position 38,574 of record JAJLVX010000427.1, on the reverse strand, counting down.
GGTATTGCTGTTGTCGTTATATGCGGATAGATTGTGGTTTGTGTTGCTTGTGATGCTATCCGTGCTGGTGTTGTGATTATTACTCAAATTCTCATTGCTTTTGTTGTGTGAAGCTCTGTATGCAGTGTTTCTCAAAGAGTTGGATCTTGAGGGAGTGAATTCGCGCTGAGAAGATGCAAACTGTTGTTCTTGGGAAGTGTTTGACACCGATCTTGACTGGCGCTGCTCTTGAAACGCTAGTAATCGAGCTTGTATATCAGCATTGATGTTTGAAGTGTAGGAAGCTGAGCTTCTTGGAGATTTCAAAGCTGGGCGTGTAGTGGTGAGAACTTCTTGAGAAAGGATTGAAGAAGAGGAATCAGAAGAGGCGGTGGATGTGGATTCCAAAGTCAGGGAATTCAACTCACGGTCCAGGTCTTCTGGTGCAAGGTCTCTATATCTCTCTGAAGTCATTGCTGTTACAGCTTGTTTCCCCTTGATACTGTATATATGTCAAAAAAAGTAGTAGATGCAAATTGAGTCCTTGTCAGGGCGGTGTATCTAAACTGCGTGGTTTGAACAGGAAGCCAGTGGAGGAGTATTAGACGGTGATTGGGATGAAGCGCTGTGTTGCTTCTTGCTCTTGTTGTCTTGTTGTGGTTTACCCGCTGATGGTGGCGATGGAAGAAAAGACTCTCTTGCAGTATGAAACACAATCTTTTAAAGAAGCAGCTGAATGGAAAGAAAAACCGTGTGGAAAAGGAAAGAGATGCAAACAGTAGATGGCAGGTACACTAACAATATGAATGGATGTCAAGGCTGCCACTGCAAATGAAGTGCTTGTTTAAAGGAATGTGTGAATTTGCAGTGCAATAAAGTAAAGTACTGATGGTTTTCGTTCTCTCGTGTTTTTTTTGACTTTCTGTTTTTTTACAAGAAAAAAAAGTGAAAATTAAAAAAATACTTGAAAGGGAATGTTTCCTAATCGAGTAATATTCTTCTTCTTCCTGGTGAACGCGAAATGACGTAACTGCTTACTGTGTCTCTCTGGTAACGTTGAGTAGAAATGATCAGATCTTTCAATTTTGATGAAACTGCCAGTGGGGAGGAGGGAGGAGGGAGGAGGAGGATCAAGATTTGTCAATGCGAAGAGCAGCAATTGATGTTGTATGGTGTAATAATTCTATTGCTCTTGTATCAAACTGATGTGATTCCTGATCTCTTGTTTTGATTATAGCTGGTTGTCACAATGGAATCTGTGGGTCGTGACTCGTCAGTGGTCAATCGCGTATGTTGTATGTGCTGAATATTCTGAATGTGTTGTATATGTGTATAAGCCAAGTACGTCACCTTGTAACAAAGGAAACAGTAAGTCGCTTTATTAATATGGACGAATTTTCACCTTTTTCAAAAAGTACGATTGCTAAAACGATTTTGACAAAAGGGTTCTCTGTCTGTATTTATTTATGCTTTTTCTGTTTTTCATTTGGCGTGTGTGCAAATTCAAACAAGGACCTTGAACTTGTTTGAACCAGTGATTCGATTCGACGTAAATATACAGTTACACATCATGCATGTACACTTATGTACATACTGCTCTTCACTTCACTTCTTCCAAGTTCTAAACATCATTTCTTTTTCACTTTTCAGGGGAAACCCGATGTCGATGATCTTTTTCTGGTGATCGAACAGTGAGCACTGAGCACTGAGCACCCAACACTAATTCTGAACATTTAACAGTACTGGCATGTTGTAAGATGTAACTGACTTGTGAGTTGTGTTTAATTTTGTCTTTTTCTATGAGATCAAGATGACTGATGCACTCAACACCCATCATCTCCAAGTGAATGATATGCACATATATGTGTTATTATGCACCTTTCAATTCTTGCTAAGTACTTACAAGTTTACTAAGTATATAGTACTAATATCACAACAAAATGAAATCAAACACCGAGTATACACCTTACAGTGTTGTGATACTACAGTCTACTAATAATAATAAATATATTATCTGTTTTTCTTTTCTTTTCACGGAAGCATTTATCAATGTATCTCTTTGTGCTGACCTATGTTAGCCATGCATGATCTACTTTGGTTATATGAAAGTCGAAGTCGACATCAGATAAGTCAGCTATGTATAATTATTAATATAATAGATTCATCGTCATAATTAATTTATCTCATATTATACATCGTGTATTTTGGAGAAATTGCAGTAAAAGGCTTTACTAATTTTATAGCTGTGAATTACATGAGATATTATATTGAATATTCATCGATAGCATTTCAGGTGGCTGTTGATTTGTATCAATTGAACTTCTCAAATCTTCAAGTTATATAATTTTGGCATAATGTGCGTTGTGATTTGTGAAGCTGTGAAAGACAGGTTGCAGCAATTCCCTTTTTCAATACTATTTCCCGCTCCAACAAACATCAGAGTACAGCTTTAAGCATTATCCTTCAAAGTAAAAAGCTTCTATAAATAAGAAGGTACAGTGTGCATATTATATATGCAAACAGCAATCATCATTATTATACATATTATCCACCAAACAAATGACACTATTCAAACACTCCATCATCATATGCATTTTCTTCCGTGTAGAAGCGTCACCTACATAATAAATTACTGAATCGATCACTAACAAACTTCTTTAGAAACTTCCATAGTATCATTTTCCACTATATTGTCATGTTCTACAATCTAAAAGTGTATATAGACTTCTGGAAATCATGACGTACACAGTACTATTGAATCTTGATGGTAAGGCAATATTCGACATTTATTATAATGTCTCATGAAGCAGATACAGTTAAGGTGAATCTGCGACTATGTTTCTAAGTTTTTAGTTTTTAGTCATGTATATTATAATATATCCAATTAAACCAAGGTATATCATCCAAATATTTCTAACAGATATGCATTTTGGGCTTTCGTATCGAAATGTGAAGCGTGTAATTGTTTTCCTAAATCTTGTATATGTCGAAGATTAAATTACAGTTTCTAAATTTAGATCTGCATTGAAATTAAGGTGTATTTATGCAGGTTGAATGTTGCATGTTGCATATTAGTAAAGTTTCTCAAACCACTGAAAAATATAGAGAAATCCTATTTGCTATAAGATGTTAAGACAATAACTTCCCAAATTTCAACGGCCTGTATTCGATCTCATTAGTTTTGTTATCAAAAACAGATCCGCGATAATTGTCTTTTCTAAAATTAGAACATCTAAGTTTAAACGTACACAATTGAACTGCACACTGCAGTACAGTACTAGTTTTTTGATGCACTTCAAACTTCAAAGTGCAATATCACAGCTTATTGATTTATTACAGCAGCGGCGTTTAACCTAGCAAATTGATTCAATTTTACGAATTACTCATGGGCCATGGGCCATAACACAGTACGTCTAAACATTTATTATGAAAGTGATTCTTCAATGTTATGTGAATTAGTCTGAGGTCTCACTGAGGTTAGTTTTGTTGAATTAGATGCACAGCTTGGGTCCCGGTAAGACAATAAGCGACATATTGAACGTCTACTGCTATAATCATGATAGTACTAACTGAGTGATTTTACATTAATATGCAACTCCTTCAGCACATTTTATAATTTCACATATGTTGTCGCCGGTATGCTCTACGCTTACATATTTTGGGAACAGTTATGCAGTACACACTGCACAGTGTAAATGTATATATGGGGCCGTATTAGTATTAATTGTGGTCCCAGTCTGATGTATATAGTAGATTTAATACTGTTATGCTTTATTTTGTCAATCATATATATGTGGGTTAATTGAAACAGATCATCCCAATATTTTGTCTCGATCATCGAGAGGTACTTAAAAAGTTAAAGCTGCTGGTTAAATATCAATTAATAATTAAAGTGCTCATGAAAGCTCCAGCTGCTAAAGTCAATTGAGGTTGATAGATCGGCTTTGAATTTAGTAGCGCAGTACAATCCATTGATGGTTTTTCCCATTAATATAATATTAATTTAACAGTCATGAATTGCGCCGCTTGCAGGAATTAGTAAATATTTTGATTCTGCTGTACTATGTTATAAATATCGACTACAATATTGATCAACTTGACTATTAATAGTAGACGTGACGTTTTGTTTCAATATTAATTATAACTATATTAACTTGCAAACACAAACTGCAATAATACTATAATTACTATATCATGTGTTGATGCATATTACTCTTGATTATTATACTATGTTCTATAATTAATGTCTTTTGCTCATGGTGAACTAACTGCACTGAGTCCTGTCCAAAATTTTATAAATAATATTGTATGATCTTCTAATATTTAATCAGCATCTGCAGCAACATCCCTGTTTTGTTTGAAATGCCTCATGATATATACATATATGTATATATTTTCATCGGCGTGCTAACATCTATAATAATAATAGTTATAACAATTTCAGACTATGGACCAAATCAGCAGCACTATCCGCAACAACAAACACCAATTAGGTCCATACAAATCCAACACTTTTAAGTATCAGCTATACAACCACTGGTAAGCATCACATTCATAGCATATCACTTGTTTTTTGGTCCTTTCATGTTGCCAATACTTACTTGTCCACATTTGATGAAAAGTACACCAACAGACAACCCACCACACAAAGCAAAAAATAACAGCACAAATGTCTTGAACCCACTAATGAGTTGGTTGTATCCATTCACCATAGCAAGGAGGTACTTTATATAGAAGATCATCACCACAATTATAATCAATCCTCTGCTAATGAAAAACTTTGTGAACCACACAGCACTGTTAAAAACCTTTACAACAATATTATTAGTCAAAACTTCGTCAATAGCAATTAATGTATTTGCAGTACTGTTCACCATGGACTTCATATTGGATATATCATTATCTAAAGTCTTTGCTGAAACATGAACCTTTATTAACTTTTCATTCAAGTCGTTTCCCAATTGTTCAAACACATATGTCAACCTGTCTTTGGAAACATCAAGAATAGAACTCAAATTCAGCGAATCCAATTGCTGTAATGATGACATTATATAGTTCAAATGTTGTGAGCTTAATTCTAGTGAGGATTCTGATATTTCAATGTCATTTTGGAACCCTTTTATTATGGATATTGTATTTGATAACTCTTTGCTCAATGCCTCAGATATCAACTCACTGTTACCAATTGCAATATTAAGAGCGTTCAAGCTATTCATTCCAGAACCATAAGACTCTTTAACTGCGTCTTGGGCTTCTCTTGCATCATTCAAGAGTTCGTATTTCCATTTATCAAATTCTTGTCTGAATTCACCTTCACCAACATCATTAACAACCAGCTCCAACTCATTCTTAAGATCACCAAGCTTCATAGACATAGTACTCATCATGTCAGTCATCATTTCACCAAGATCTTTCATCTCATTGTTTTTTTGCGCCCAAATTTCATCCATTTTGCTCATGTGAAAATTCATAGAATTAACCTGTTGAGATGAAGCTTTCGACATAGATGCAACCAGGTCGTCCAAAACTTGCCTCATGTGCTCAAATGACACTTTCACATTGTTTTCAAACTCTTGTGAGTATCCAAATGACTCTGTTAGCCCTGTTAAGATTTTTCCATACATCTCAGTAACATTAAGAAACAAATTCAAAATCTCATCCTTCTCATAAGGTAATGACTCTTGATAACATATTTCACCAACAGATCTATAGTTACCGCTATAGCTGGTCCACCATTGTGGTGATTGTTCAAAGGATTTGATACAAGCATCGAAATCAATCAAGTCATCAACTGAAACGGTGTTAAAGTCATCCCTATAATTATTGTTATCATCAACAAAAGAACCAGTACCATCAAGACCAAGTCCATCATAATGAATTTGGGGAACACAGCCTTCTGGAGATGCAATTTTAGCAACCTTAAATTCACATAAAGAGAGTTTTGCAGCAGCAATTGCACGCAACGAAGGGTCTATTTCATCAATGCTAGACTTTAAACATTGGGACAAAATGGGCGATAAAGCATTTTTAATACATTTGGTTCCAAACTTGGGGTTTTTGAATGTTTCTATTTCAGTTTTGGCAATTCTTGTTAAAGATTTATGTCTTTGGATGATGTTCTCAATGTTGTAATTTGAAATCGGGACATCATTAACGTTATCACCACTAGCAGCACTGCTATCAATCTTCGCACCGGCACCTTTGTGAATGAAACCTAGAACTGAGCATTTGACCAATTCAAGAAAAAGTATCATATAGTACAACACTTTGTAATTAGAATTCGTTCTTATGAATGAGAATACCATATTTCATATACCAAAAACTTTCAAAACAAATCTAACTAAGACCCTTGTCCCTATAAAAAAGACTTAAAAGATATGCCACTATGATTGTTTTATGTAACACTTTTCCCAGGTAGGTTTCTTTTATCATATTATACTTTTGTTCTTTATTTTATTCATCATAAATTGTGAAACAATGTTGAAACCGAAACTTTAATTAGAGGTACGTCAAGAAAAAAAAAAGCCAGAAACACCTAGACGATGAATATTGATATATTAATCATGTGTAATATACAATGTAGTAGTATGTACAAATTTCTTTTGTTCTCTATTTGTATTCATAACGACATTAAAATGTGAATGTGTTTGTTTTGTTATTTGTTAGCACGATTTTCATATTCTATAACTGTGAAAGAAAGGCTTCTTTTGAGAATTGTTCTAATGAAGATTCCATGATCAGCTTCTTTATTTTGTCTGTGTATTCTTGAGCCACAGGTTGTGATAGTCTTTTATAATACTTCAAAGTGATGGTTGGGTTACCCAAAGATGCAAATTTTTCAATAATTTGTTCAGTGGATGTTTGGGATAATTCAATATAAGTCTCTAATCTGCTTATCAATGTAACAATAGAAGCCTGTTTAAACAATGGAGATGTGGATTCTTCATTGATTCTGAAAATGGCTTTTAAAAAATCATCTTCTAAGTCTTTGATCAAACTTGATGGTTTAACATCGGAACCAATGGCAGACTGTTCAACCAAAGACAAAACGGAAGTAATCTCCTCATAATATTCAGATGTCTGTAAATATATGGAGGCAATGGCCTTGTCAAAATTTGTAAAAATTGCACTTTGTAATCCATCCAAATGCCTGTATAGTTGTGTCTTGTCTCCAGACTCTTTAAATTTGTTGAAAATGTGATTCACGTAAACTTCAAATGCTTGTGCTTCCACAGTTATACCATTCGTGCTTAGGAATTCTAAATATGATTTAGCAGTGTCCAATAGCCCGAATTTCATGGCCAGAACTGTGTTGTATTGGACAATCAATAACTCTTTCTTCAAGTCTGGGAAGTTAATAACCAAATTTTTTGTCAAGTTACTGACAATCTTCAATATTTGAATATATTCTTCTTCTGTACCCTTATATTCACTCAATTGGATCATAAAAGTAGTTAATAATTCAGATGCAGTTTTTGGGTTATCATAAATTTCAGAAAAGATTTCAATGAAAGAAGCAACACTGGTGATAGTTTTTAAATCCTTTGTGGAATATGTTTCAACAACAGCGAATGCCTTTTCATCTTGTGTGACTTTAGAACCATCCTTTCTATTGATCGGAGCCTTTGTGATTTCAGTCAATTGCTCGACAGTTAGGTGGTCACCTTCACCTAAGATTTTTCTAATGGCTTCAGCAACATCAGCACCAGTGCTATATGTTGCCTTGAATGGTTGTAACACTGTTAGTTCCTTTGGTTTCACTGTTTTTTGTAGATCATGAATCACTTCTCTTGTTGATCTAAATGTTGGTTCCTCAATAACATTATTAGTGAAGTCTGTAAAGTCTGCAAACACAGGGAAAGGAGCAATTGCAACCTTATCTGAGTAACCTAAAGATTTCACCAATGTAGAATACTCAGTGGTCTGTAGGAATGGATGAGCTGGTCTAAAAGAAGCCCTGATTGGCTCGACGGCAACTTGTTTAACAGGTTGTAGTGGTTTAGCTTGGACACTTAATCCCTCTAGCTGTTGCAACAGATGGTCACGAGAGTTGTTGTTCATAAACTCAAGACTTTTGGACCCTTTCACAACAGTGGATCTAACACTCATCTTCTTCTTGTGTTTCTTTTTGGTTTTTAACTGTCTAAATGAACAATTCTAAATCTATTCAACGTCCAAAAAGGGTTGTTTCTTTATAACTGAAAATTTCGTTGATGCACTGAAAATAAAACGAATTCGCGCTTTGCTGCGTGGGCGTAACACAAAAGTGGGTCTATTGGCAATACTTGATGAATGAGGTATATTAATGGAATATCTAATTTATATATGATATATCATCATATATAGATTTTAATGATTCTAATGAGACCAATAAGTGTAAACCCAATCCTTTTAATCTTTGTTTAAACCGCTTCCGTGCTCAGATTTACGCACCCGTTCTCAAAGTCTCACCGATGAGCTCATAAATTTTTTTTTATTTTGGACACATATTTATTCCCAGAGATTTAAAATACACCTGTTTTCATTTAAATCAAGAGGAAACTAGTGTTTATATTTGCTATTCAGTATGAGTGTGGAAGAAGACGTTGATAATGCCAGTTTGGAACAACTGCGTGACATTTTGGTGAACAAGTCCGGTAATGTCAAGCTTGCTATGAGATTTAGAGCCTTGTTCAATCTAAAATCTATCGGTGCAGAATCTGATATTGATAAAGAAAAGGCTGATCTTGCTGTTAAGTACATTGGTGAATGCTTCCAAGATCACTCTGAACTGTTGAAGCATGAAGTTGCTTATGTTTTGGGTCAAACCAAGAATTTGAGTTCTGCTCCAATCTTGAGAGAAGTTCTAATAGATGAGAAAAACCAACAATGTATGGTTAGACATGAAGCAGCCGAAGCTCTAGGTGCTCTTGGTGATAAGGAATCTTTGCCACTACTGGAAAAATACTACAAGGATGATCCATTATTGGAAATTAGACAAACTTGTGAATTGGCTATCGAAAGAATCCATTGGGAAAACTCTGACAAAGCCAAAACTGAAAATTTACAACAAAGTGCTTATTCTTCAATTGACCCAGCCCCACCATTGGCCTTGGACCAAGAATACAAGATTGAAAAGTTGACCAAGATTTTGAACAATCAAGAAACTCCTTTGTTTGAACGTTACAGAGCTATGTTTAGATTGAGAGATATTGGTACTGATGAAGCTTGTTTGGCCTTGGCTACAGGGTTTGATGATCCATCAGCTTTGTTCAAACATGAGATTGCTTATGTTTTTGGCCAATTGAGTAACCCAGTTACTGTTCCTGCTCTAGTTAAGGTTTTGGGTAAGACTGAAGAAGCTCCAATGGTTAGACATGAAGCTGCTGAAGCTTTAGGTTCCATTGCTACCGATGACGTCTTACCTGTTTTGGAATCATTCAAAGCTGATAAGGATGAAGTTGTTAGAGATTCTGCAATCGTTGCTTTGGATATGTACGAATATGAAAACTCTAACGAAATGGAGTATGCTACTGTTGCATAAACTAAACTAATAGAGATTTAAAAACAAAAACAAAAAAAGGTCATGGGAAAGGAAGTTGTTTAATTCATAATGATATGCTGTTATATCTGGTTTACAATAAAACAGCTACAATCTGTAGATCTATAATTCAAAATTCTTTTTAATAATATGATACAAATGCTAAAAGGTTTCTAAAAAAATAATGACACATAAAAAAAAATCTTCCATGAAATATGACCCAAAGATACAACCCAATCTTGTATTCCTTATCTCTCTAATTGTTTGTTCTGAAACGGTAACCACAAGCTGTGCATGTATAAAAGACAGTAGCACCTTCATCTGCACTACGCAATTGTAATGTATGATATTGCATCTCTTCGTTACCACATTGAGGACACTTTTCCTTGATAGTAGCACCTTCTTCTAATTCATGAGTCTTCAAAGTAGTTTTAACAGCAGACTTCTTTAGCCTTAGAGCAGATGGGAATGCATCGTCTGAAGATTTTGTAACAACCTTCAAGTTTGCAAATAGTTTTGCACTATAGCTTCTAGAACAGTTGGAACAGGTAACAGAGGAGTTGTTGGCAACTTGGTCTAATAGGTTACCGCAATCCAAGCAAAAGATTAAACTACCAATAGCAGACATTTTGTTCTTCTTATATATATGTACAGGTGAAAGTCAATATCAAATCAACAAGGAAAGCAATACTAGTAACTCATCTCTTTTTTTTTTTTGATTCTATCTATACGGGACTAAATAAAAATTTTCAATGTGGTGCAAACCGATCATAATAAGGTCGGGTAAGCGATGAGGTGGTTCAGGATTCAGGAATGGTTGATATTGGGGTGATTTAAGCAAGTATTGAGATTATTGAAGTGTGATTCTTTGCTATTTGCTTGTTAAAATTATAAATGTCGCTTTCTCAGAGTTATTTTATATCCATATGATGCATTTGAATGCACTATTAATACCACACCTTAGATACCGGTATTTTGGTAAATTCTCGACCAAATTTAAATTTGAAAAGAATATGTGGTTCATATCGATTATAACAATCGAATATACACTAGTATAACCCAATATATATCCCTTGTTTAAGAATATCTTCTCATCTTTCCAGGATCAAATTATGTGGTGCCTACCAATTGCCGGGTAATGTTTCTGTTTTTTTTTTCTGGTCGCGTTCAAAGAAGGCGTCAGTGAACACTTAAAAAAAGTTATAGTCAACAAAGAGCAGCTTGTTTTAAGGACAAATACCCAGAAGAAAACAATCAATCCAACGATGGCTGCTGCTGCTCACCCACACGCAATGGAAATGCCAGACATGTCCAACGCTATTGTCGCCCAGGACGAAATGGGTAGACCTTTTATTATTGTCAGAGACCAAGGCTCCAAAAAGAGACAGCATGGTGTCGAGGCTAAGAAATCACATATATTGGCTGCCAGAGCTGTTGCATCCATTATAAAGACCTCATTGGGTCCAAGAGGTTTAGATAAGATCTTGATCAGTCCAGATGGTGAGATCACAATCACTAATGATGGTGCAACAATTTTGTCCCAAATGGAGCTGGATAACGAAATTGCAAAATTATTGGTTGAATTGTCAAGATCTCAAGATGATGAAATTGGTGATGGTACCACCGGTGTTGTTGTTCTTGCTGGTGCTTTGCTAGATCAAGCTTTGGAATTGATAGACAAGGGTATCCACCCAATTAAAATTGCTAATGGGTTTGATGAAGCTTGTAAAGTTGCCATTGCCCAATTGGATAAAGAAGCTGAAGATATTGAAAGTAATGTTGAAATCTTGTTAAGAGCTGCAAAGACTTCTTTGGGTTCAAAGATCGTTTCCAAGGCTCATGATCAATTTGCTAAAATGGCTGTTGATGCTGTTTTAACTGTTGCTGACAAAGAACGTAAAGATGTTGATTTTGAATTGATTAAAGTTGAAGGTAAAGTTGGTGGTGCCTTGGAAGATTCCAAATTGATAAAAGGTGTTATTTTGGATAAAGATTTCTCTCATCCACAAATGCCAAAGCGTGTTGAAAATGCCAAAATTGCTATATTAACATGTCCATTTGAACCTCCAAAACCAAAAACTAAGCATAAATTGGATATTTCATCTGTTGAAGAATTCAAAAATTTACAAGATTATGAACAAAACAAATTCAAAGAAATGGTGAAACAAGTTAAAGATTCCGGTGCAAATTTGGTTATTTGTCAATGGGGGTTTGATGATGAAGCTAACCATCTATTATTACAAAACAACTTGCCTGCTGTCCGTTGGGTTGGTGGTTCAGAATTGGAATTGATTGCTATTGCTACAAACGGTCGTATTGTTCCTCGTTTTGAAGACTTGTCCGAGGATAAATTGGGTACTGCAGGTAAAGTTTATGAATTAGAATTTGGTACCACTAAAGAACGTATGCTTGTTATTGAAGAATGTTCAAATTCCAGAGCTGTCACATGTTTCATTAGAGGTTCTAACAGAATGCTTGTTGATGAAGCTAAGCGTGCCTTGCATGATTCCCTGTGTGTTGTTCGTAACTTGATCCGTGATTCTAGAGTTGTTTACGGTGGTGGTGCTGCTGAAATCACTTGTTCCTTGGCTGTTAGTGATGCTGCTGATAAGCAAAAGGGTATAGATCAATATGCTTTTAGAGCATTTGCTAATGCTTTGGATGCCATTCCAATGACTTTGGCTGAAAACTCTGGTTTGGACCCAATTGAAACTTTGGCTAATGTTAAATCTCGTCAATTGAAGGAACATAACTCTCATTTGGGTGTTGATTGTTTGGGTAAGGGCTCAAATGACATGAAGGACTTGTTTGTTGTTGATCCATTAATTGGTAAGAAGCAACAATTGTTATTGGCTACCCAATTAACTAGAATGATTCTAAAGATTAATGACGTTATCATCAGTGGTACAGATGCATACTAATTTACATTTCATATAATTCTTGCACAATTGTAGTACATTAATAAAAGTTATATCTACAGTTTTTTTATATAGATTGTAAAACATTTTTATTGAAAGTAACTTCTTTATTCATTTAAGGATGTGTGATCATTTGTAGTAATTTTAGGGAGATTTCATGATTTGAGTAGTCTATGCGATTCATTTATGGTACACTGAACAAAGAAAAGTTACGAACAATATTTGGACCATATTCTTCGTACTCTTGCTTGGTGTGGCAGTAAGAACGGAATTCAGCAGTTTGAGCCAATAAAGAACCACCAAACCAAACCGCGTTCCTCTGTCTTCTGTGAGTGATAACTTCAACTTCAACACCACTGGACTTGCTACCATGACTCAACTTTTCGGAAGCCTGGATTCTTTCATTCACTATAGTCTTGATGTCTCTTTGTAAACGACGGCCAAAATCTTTGAACATTGTTGACCCACCACTTAAAACAATGTTACGGTACAAACCTTTTCTAACATCAATTGGAGAGGCTTGGATAACTTGGTCCACGATGGTTGGCAATGGTGTCAAGAAATCAGAGGATGCAATTTCTGGATTGAAAAAGATTTCCGGTGCTAAGAATCTTTCATAACCAACATCAACAACTTTTTTAGTTCTAACGGTTTCCACTATGTATTGAGCGAATTTTTCTGGTTCTCTGTCAAATTTGTTAAATTCCTTAACGATATCAGGACAAACATAACAGAATTGTTCTTTAATGCTTTCAGCAGTACGCAATGAAGTATCAGCTTCACCACGGTCTCTTAATAGGGATTGGATAAACAAGGTGATATCACGACCGGCAATTGGGATGTTTTTGATTGCAGAACCAATAACGTAACCTTCAGCAACTGGGATAACGTGGGTGACACCATCACCAGAATCAATAACAGTACCAGTTAAAGAACGGTCGACAACTTTTGAAGAAGTCCAAGAAGCTGCTAGAGCCAACACGGCTTGGACAGCGATGTATAAACCGGCACAGTTAAAGGATTCAAACATGATTTCAGCAGTGTTTTCTCTGTTTTCTGGAGGGTTCAAAGGTGGTTCGGTTAGCAAAAAGTAATGATCTTCTGGTTCAGTTCTCAAATATTTGAAGATTGAGTTTTCCCAGAATCTTTCCATATGATCCCAGTTTTCGATTTGACCATGTCTGATTGGGTAAGAAAGAGAGTATGCTTGGCCATTAGCAGCAGCAATGGCTTCGTCACCGATATAGAAATCCAAATCTTCTGTACCTCTCTTGGATAACAAATTGTTTGAGTTGGCCCCACTTGAAGAGGACCCACCAAGGAATGATGGTTTAGAAGGAGCAGCTGGTTTACCAGAACCAGAACCACGGGTAGCAATTGCAGTTGGGAAAACGTAGGAAGGAGCATCGTTACCGGCAAAACCCAACTTGGTGTAACCAGTACCGCTAGAAAAAACATGTTAGTATAATCATTATTCTAATACCAGATCAAGGAAATAAATGAACCAATCTATTCATACTTGTCTAAAAAAGGATGTTAGTCCAGAGAAAATAATGAGATGTTATAATTATTCGCCACTTACCCATGACAACAGCAGGATTAGTTGCAAATGACATTGTGTTTCAATGGATGGCTATTGGAGCACTTGATTTCAATCCTGAAGTGTTTCTTTGTATGTTTCTTATAGGGGTACTTGGTACTTTTCCCAATTTCTGTTGAAATCGGTAAATCCCCCAAAGGTGTCTGGATGTTTGGTGCTGCGTAGCACGAAGAGGAAGAGGCTAAGAGAGGGAAGGAAGGGTTGGTTGGGGGGTGTTGTTACTTGTGGTTGGAATGTTGAGTATATCTGTTAGTCCTAGTTTGATATGAAGTGTGGTTGTGTCTACTTCCTCTTTCAAGTCAAGTGACACGATATTACTCTCTTGAGTTTTACCGGTTGACAAAACTACTCAGTAATAACCAATGGAATAGAAGTAACTAATATAATTCATTGAAGTGATAATCCTGAATCAATTACACCCTTCATACTATATAACATGGCATTCTATAGTACTTTATAATTAGCAGTACTACTAATATATAATATTACATAATCCACCGGGTAACGTGTTTATCTGAGTGACCAAAGAAGCCTTTCCAGCTGTTCAAGAGACACAACCAGAAACAGATAAGACAGCCAGCTAGTCGTACACGAAGTGCATAGAGAGACATTGCTATTTCTATTCAGCGAGGACACAGTCACACTAGCAAAGCAGCACACACAACATGTCTCAACCAACGGACAGTTTTGCGCTTGCGCAGATCTTCCTGGGTTTACGTTCGAAGAACCCACTTGAACGCAATGCCGCCGTGATTGAGTTCAGGAATCATCTAGTCACAACCTCAAGAGAGGTCTCCTCTGAGCAGTTCACGCGCTACAACAACGAAATTAACAACAAGATATTCGAGTTGATTCACGGGAGTGACAATTCTGAAAGAATTGGTGGGATCCTCGCGGTTGATGCGCTTATAGATTTCTTTGGTGGTGAAGATTTAACAAACCAGACCTCAAGATTGGCAAACTACTTGAGATTCTTGATCCCTTCAAATGATGTCGATATCATGAAAATGGCTGCTCAAACTCTGGGGAAGTTGGCTATTCCTGGTGGGAGTTTGACGTCTGATTTTGTTGATCATGAAACTAAAAATGCTATTGAAATGCTACAGAATGAAAAACAAGATATCAAAAGACATGCTGCTGTGTTGGTGATTGCTTCTATTGCCGAAAATTCTCCAACCCTATTTTACAGTTATGTCAACACAATTTTAGAAAACATTTGGTCTGCCCTAAGAGATCCGAAACTGATCATAAGAATTGATGCTGCTACAGCTTTAGAAAAATGTCTCGATGTTATTTATGAGCGTGACTTGAACTTGAAGAAGAATTGGTTTAACAAGCTTATGGATGGTGCTTCTGCCGGGTTCAAGATGAATACAAGTGAATCTATACATGGTTCTTTACTCGTGTTCAAAGAATTGGTCAAGAAGGGTGGAATGTTTATTCAAGACAAGTATGATGCCATTTATGAAACAACCTTCAGATACAGAGAACACAAATACAACATAATTAGACAAGAAGTTACACACATCATCCCATTGTTGGCTGCATATAATCCCCAAAGATTTGTTGAAAAATATTTGCATCGTACTTTTTTGTTCTACTTGTCACAGCTTAAAGAGGAAAATGAAAAGGCTGCAATATTGGTATCAATTGGTGATATTGCATATGAAGTTGAAGGTCAAATAACAACATATTTGGATGCTATCTTGGACAATATAAGAGATGGCTTGAATACAAAATCAAGACAACGAAGAGATATAGAACCTGCTATCTTTTACTGTATTGGGAAATTGGCGTATGCTGTTGGTCCTGCATTGACCAAGCATTTACAAAGAGATATCTTGGACATGTTACTTGCTTGTTCTTTAAGTGATTACATGAGAGAATGTATATTGACATTAGCACAAAGAATTCCACCACTGGAAGCTACTATTAACCAAAAGACTTTGAACCTGTTAAGTCACTGTTTGTCAGGTTACCCATACAGTCCTCCAGGTTCTCCTAATGGCTCAAGAACGATGAATCCTGTGCTCGCTAAACAATACCGTGAACAAATGGTGTCAAGAAATGGTGTGGGTAATGAAGAAACCATAATCATGCAAGCTTTGAAAATGTTGAGTTTCTTTGATTTTAAAAATGAATCTCTATATGAATTTGTTAGATATTGCACAATCACATATATTGAACATGAAAACCCAGCCATTAGAAAAATTGCTGCACTAACTTCCTGTGATTTATTCTCAAAAGATGCTATTTGTTTTCAAACTTCAAGTTACGCTCTAAATACCGTGTCTGAAGTCTTGGACAAATTGTTGACCGTGGCAATCACTGATCCTATCCCTGACATTAGATTAGATGTTTTGAGATCTCTAAACAAGAATTTTGACCCGCAATTATCACAGGCTGATAATGTGAGATTACTTCTAATGGCTTTGAACGATGAAGTGTTTTCCATTCAAAAAGTTGCAATTCAAATCATTGGGAGACTCTCTTCAATCAACCCTGCTTATGTTGTTCCATCCTTAAGAAAAACTTTGATTCAATTGTTGACTAAATTGGAGTATTCAACAGCTAGTCGAAAGAAGGAAGAAAGTGCCTATTTATTATCACTATTGATTAGTTCTTCAAAGCACGTTGCCAAGCCTTATGTGAAACCAATTGTTGATGTCTTGTTACCAAAAGCTTCTGATAAGAGTGCATCTGTTTCTTCAAGTTCCATTGCTGCCTTGGGTGAATTGACTGTTGTTGCAGGTGAAGATATTAAACCATTCATCCCTGACTTGATGCCTGTTATCCTTGAAACTTTCCAGGATCAAAGTTCTTCATTCAAAAGAGATTCTGCTTTGAAAACTTTGGGTCAGTTATCTGGGTCTTCTGGTTATGTTATCCAACCTCTATTGGATTATCCACAATTGTTGGGTATCCTTATTAACATTTTAAAGAGCGAAACCTCTCCATCCATACGAAGAGAAACTGTCAGATTAATGGGTATTTTGGGTGCATTGGATCCATACAAGCACAAGGAAGTTGAAAGAAACTCAAAAAATATTGCAGTTGAAGGTCCAAGAACTGATGTGGCTTTGTTAATGCAAGGTATGAGCCCTTCAAATGAAGAGTATTACCCAACTGTTGTCATTAGCACATTAATGAAGATTTTAAAAGATCCTTCTTTGGCTGCTTACCATTCAAGTTGTATTCAAACTATTGTGCTTATTTTCAAAACTATCACAATCACTTGCATCAAATTCACTGGTACAACAATCAGTGCTATCATTAACGTTATGCATACTTGTCCTCCATCAATGCTAGAATTTTACTTCCAACAGTTGAGTGCATTGATTTCAATTGTCAAGCAACATATTAGACCATATTTAACTGAAGTATTTGATGTGATCAAGGAGTTTTTCCATCTAACAAATTTACAAGTTACAATCATTTCATTGATTGAATCCATTGCTAAGGCTTTGGATGGTGAATTCAAAATGTATCTACCTTCTGTGTTGCCATTGCTGTTAGATGTTTTGGGAAATGATAAAACTTCAACTGTATCACTAAGAGTCTTGAAGGCATTTGTTGTGTTTGGTTCAAATATTGAGGAATTCATCCACCTAATCATTCCAAATGTTGTACGTTTGTTCGAATATGGTCCACAACAGCTGCGTAAGAGTGCTATTGTTACAGTTGGTAAGCTTTCTAAAAATGTCAATTTGAATGATATGGCTTCAAGAATCGTTCATACCTTGCTAAGAGTCTTGTCAACCCAAAATGATGAATTGATAAAGGTTTCTATGAACACAATGAGCTTGTTGTTGCTACAAATGGGTAATGAATTTACTGTTTTTGTTCCAGTTGTCAACAAGATCTTACTAAGAAACAAGATTCAATCTCCAGTTTATGACCAGCTTGTTAACAAGTTATTGAATGAAGAACCATTACCACAAAACTTGGTATTTGATAAGGAAACTGAGAGTAGCGATGTTACTGAGCCAAGTGAGTTTCCATCAAAGAAGCTGCCTGTCAATCAACAAGTTTTAAAGAATGCATGGCAATGCTCCCAATGTCGTACTAAGGAAGATTGGCAAGAGTGGAGTAGAAGATTGAGTGTTCAGTTGTTAAAAGAATCTCCATCTCATGCTCTAAGAGCTTGTTCTGCTTTGGCTAGTAGTTACTACCCATTGGCAAAAGATTTGTTCAATGCCAGTTTTGCAAGTTGTTGGAGTGAACTATATACTCAGCATCAAGAAGAATTGGTCCAATCGTTGTGCACTGCATTGTCTTCGCCAAACAACCCTCCAGAAATTTATCAAACTTTGTTGAACTTGGCTGAATTCATGGAACATGATGATAAACCATTACCAATCCACATATCTACATTAGGTCAATATGCTCAAAGATGCCATGCTTATGCAAAGGCTCTACATTACAAAGAATTGGAGTTCAGTCAAGAACCATCTACTTCAACCATTGAATCATTGATTAGTATCAACAATCAACTACAACAATCTGATGCTGCTATTGGTATCTTGAAACATGCTCAACAGCATCACGATTTACAATTGAAGGAAACTTGGTATGAAAAATTGCAAAGATGGGAAGATGCATTGAATGCTTATAATGAAAGACAGGAAGATTCTATAGAAACAACAATGGGTAAAATGCGTTGTTTGCATGCTTTGGGTGAATGGGAACAGTTATCTCAATTGGCCCAAGAAAAATGGACAAATTCATCCACAGATATTAAACGTGCTGTTGCTCCTTTGGCTGCTGCTGCTGCATGGGGTCTTGGTCAATGGGATCGTATGGATACATACATTAATGTTATGAAACAAGAGTCACCTGATCGTTCCTTCTTTGATGCTATTTTGTGCTTGCATCGCAACAACTTTGAAGAAGCTTCTGCTCATATTGTTGAGGCCAGGGATTTATTAGTTACTGAAATCACTGCTTTAGTTAGTGAAAGTTACAGTCGTGCCTATGGTGTTGTTGTTAGAGTTCAAATGTTGGCTGAATTGGAAGAAATTATCAAATACAAGAACATGCCACAAAATTCTGAAGCTCGTGCTGTTATGAGAAAAACTTGGAATGCAAGACTGTTGGGTTGTCAAAGAAATGTTGATATTTGGCAAAGAATGCTTAAGGTCCGTTCTTTAGTTGTTAAACCTAAACAAGATATGGAAATGTGGATCAAGTTTGCAAACTTGTGCAGAAAGTCTGGTAGATTGGGTCTTGCTGAAAAATCCTTGAACTCTTTGTTGGAAGAAGGTGATGATCCAAATAGTTCTAGAGCTCCACCACAAGTTGTTTATGCACAATTGAAGTATATGTGGGCCACTGGTTCTCGCAGAGAAGCTTTGAGTCACTTGATTGATTTCACTTCAAGAATGTCCCATGATTTGGGTTTGAATCCAGATGATTTGATCACCCAACCACTTCCACAACACAGTAACATCAAGAATGTTCAAGAATATACAAGACTACTGGCTAGATGTTTCTTAAAACAAGGTGAATGGCAAGTTGCTTTGCAAAACAATTGGAGAACGGAAAACTCTGAAACTATTCTGGGTTCATACTTACTGGCTACACACTTTGACAGTAAATGGTACAAGGCATGGCATAATTGGGCGTTGGCAAACTTTGAAGTTATTTCTTTATTGACCTCAAAGTCTGTTGTTAATGAAAATGATGGTGAAGAACAATATACTCCAGAGTTGGTTCAGCAACATGTTGTTCCAGCCATTAAAGGGTTCTTTCATTCCATCGCCTTGTCTGATGGTAATCCATTACAAGATACTTTAAGATTGCTAACATTATGGTTTACATTTGGTGGTTTACCTGAACCTGCCCAAGCTATGCTTGAAGGGTTTAGTATGGTCAAGATTGATACTTGGTTGGAAGTTATTCCTCAATTGATTTCTCGTATTCATCAACCAAACCAAATTGTTAGCAGATCTTTACATGGTTTGTTGACAGATTTGGGTAAGGCACATCCACAAGCTTTAGGTTACCCATTGGCTGTTGCTGTTAAATCAGATAGTGTTTCCAGACAACGTGCAGCTTCCACCATCATTGAGAAGATGAGGATTCATAGTGCTACTCTTGTTGCCCAAGCTGAACTTGTGAGTAATGAACTTATCAGAGTTGCTGTGTTATGGCATGAATTGTGGTATGAAGGTTTGGAAGATGCTTCAAGATTATTCTTTGGTGAACACAACACTGAAAAGATGTTTGCTACATTGGATCCATTACACAAGATGCTTGAAAGAGGTCCTGAAACATTACGTGAAGTTTCTTTTCAAAATACTTTTGGTAGGGATTTGAACCATGCTTATGAATGGGTCTTGAGTTATCGTCGTACCAAGGATATTTCCAAGTTGAACCAAGCTTGGGATATTTACTACAATGTTTTCCGTCGTATCAACAGACAATTGCCACAATTACAAACTTTGGAGTTGAAGTATGTTTCACCAAAATTGTTAGCTGCTAGAGATTTGGAATTGGCTGTTCCTGGTACATATAAGCCAGCTAAGCCTGTTGTTAGAATCATGTACTTTGAGCCAACATTTACTGTTATTTCTTCAAAACAAAGACCACGTCGTTTTGGTATCAAGGGTAGTGATGGTAAAGAATACTTTTATGCTCTAAAGGGTCATGAAGATATTCGTCAAGATAGTTTGGTTATGCAATTATTTGGTTTAGTGAACACATTGTTAGTGAATGATCCTGAATGTTTCAAGAGACACTTGGATATTCAAAGATTCCCAGCTATTCCATTGTCGCCAAAGTCTGGTTTATTGGGTTGGGTTCCAAATAGTGATACATTCCATGTTTTGATTAGAGAATATCGTGAATCTAGAAACATTATTCTGAATATTGAGCACAGAATCATGCTACAAATGGCTCCAGATTACGACAACTTGTCGTTATTACAAAAAGTTGAAGTTTTCACATATGCACTGGATAACACTAGAGGTCAAGATCTCTACAAGGTGTTATGGTTGAAGAGTAGATCTTCAGAATCCTGGTTGGATAGAAGAACCACATATACCAGATCTTTAGCTGTGATGTCAATGGTTGGTTATATTCTAGGGTTGGGTGATCGTCATCCTTCCAACTTGATGTTGGAAAGATTTACAGGTAAAGTTGTACATATTGATTTTGGTGATTGTTTCGAAGCTGCGATTTTACGTGAAAAATATCCAGAAAAGGTTCCATTTAGATTGACTAGAATGTTGACTTATGCTATGGAAGTTAGTGGTATTGAAGGTAGTTTCAGAATTACTTGTGAACAAGTTATGAGAGTTCTACGTGATAATAAAGAATCATTAATGGCTATTTTGGAAGCTTTTGCATATGATCCATTGATCAAATGGGGTTTTGATTTGCCAACACAAACGATTGCTGATGCTATTGGTGTTCATTTGCAACAGGTTGATACAGCAGAATTATTACGTCATGGTCAGATTGATGAACAAGAAGCTCAAAGAATTGAGATCCAACAAAAGATTGAAATTAGAAATGCAAGAGCCGCCTTAGTGTTGAAAAGAATCACTGATAAATTGACTGGTAATGATTTCCGTCGTTTCAAGGACTTGAATATTCCAAACCAAGTTGATAAGTTGATTCAACAAGCGACATCCGTGGAGAATTTGTGTCAGCATTACATCGGTTGGTGTTCTTTCTGGTGATGAATCCTGCTCCTTCTTGAATGTCATGATCACAATTATATTATTATTTTGTATTTTTAGTTTTGTTATTATAATGTCCTCTATATTTAATAAATAGACTTTTTGCCATTTTATGATTGGTTTGTTTTGTAACTTTGTAATAGATCTTCAGCAATTTCCTCCCACTGTTCAATCACTGGATGTTTATTGTTTGGTAGACTCATTTCCTTGTTATCAAAATACTTCTTGTTCAATATCTTTTGGATCTGTAAAGCTTTTAAAGCATTTTCATATTCATTATTAATCCTCGTTACTAATGCATCATTATTGTTAATCTTGCAATTCTTTAAAAACTGCAGCACCCCAATGATTTCACCAATTTTCGATCCAATAGCAGCACCTTGTGGATACCCATCATCAAAGCCCTTTTGAAGGCTTTCTTCCTTAGAACTTGCCAACCCATCCAAATAACCCTTTTTAGCATGTTGTCTTCTTAATGCAGCAGTCTCTGAACTCTCAGCAAATTCTGTTTTTTCACCATAAAACTCGTCATCATGAACTTTTGGGTGGAACTCTTCATCACTGTCAGCCCAAATATCACTATCAGATATTTCTGGATCCATCTTATGTATTGTTGTGATGTTATCAAGTTGTTCTATTGGGACCCTCCACCTAACTTTCTGCCTAAAGGCTAGACAGAGCGCTCTGCCTAAATTTTGAATTCCGAGGTTTATTCAAACACCGGGTAACAATCACCCTCGGAAGTTGTCTTTTTTTTCGAAGTGGAAATTTTGTTTGAGTCAAGCTGATACGGCTACTGAAGAACTCCTCCCTGTTCTGCTACTGATAAAACCACATACAACTTATTTCAAGTGAACGAGATACAACCGTTTCTTTGGGAGGAAGTTTCACGTTTGCTGTTTGATACACACTTGGCTTTATTGGAAGGATTGATTTGGTATTGCTATTTAAATTACTTTGAGTGTTTTTATCCTTTTTGAATAAAGGTAACAAACGAAGTCTACTGAAAAAAAAGAAGCCATCAAGATTCATACTGATTGGATTTGAATTGAGTTGCTAGTTGTTATTGCTACATATACAGATATTACAGACGTTGTGAAACAGTTATTGAGAGACAAGAGAACGGAAAAATGTCAAACCCAGATATCATTACCCAAGTTACACCAGATTCACCATCTAGATATAGTGGTGCTGCAAATCTCGATGAAGATTTCGATATGCACTCTATTATACAATTGGATATCAGGGGGCAGATGTTCCAGATTACAAGAGATGAACTAATGAGTTTACCTGAATCCATCTTGTTGTGTCTTTTCCCTAATGGTGTTTTCATGGATGTTCATGGTAACGTTATCACAAACTTGACTGAAGAAGATATTGTTTATGTCAACTTTTCTCCTGAATGTTTCCACTATATCATAAATACCTTCAGTGCTGCTGCAAAGAGATTACCTCCACATTCCAAACCAGAAGTTTATGACAATTTTTCTACGCCAGATGTCGAAGTTTTGAATGAAAAACCTGCCATTATTGTATTGAGAGAAGATTTAGATTATTATATCATTCCACCTAAAAAGGGTATATCTGCAAAAGGTATTTCAGAAATCAAGGAAGCTGCTGGCAGCTACTTGGTTAAACGTACTTCTGTTTTTGAAGGTTTAGGGTATGGTCCTGGTAAAGTCTTGGGTCCTGCTGAAGAACATTTATTAGAAATGTTATGTTCTTCTGGATTTAAAGTTAGTACACAGTGGGGACAGAGATCACAAGAACCTGGGAAAACTGTATTGACATCATTAGCATTGATTGATTTGAAAAATCCACATTTGAATGAACAAAAGGAAAGTCCAAGCATTACTCCAGTGCAGTCAAATACTAGTGCCAGACAACCAAGAAAGTCAAGATTGGCTACACTTGCAAGTAGTGCAAGATCAGCATCTCGTTCAGTGTCCAGAAACAGATCTAGTTCGAGACAAACAAAGAGTGCAGGCACCTCATCCAAACTTCTTCTATTCTGGAGAAAACCGGCAAGAAAGTGTTGGTGGGCTTCTGAAGTTGTTGAATTAAAGATTCCTACTCATAACGAAGCTGATGGTACCTTGGAATATATGATTGTCCACCTTCACATACGACGTGTTTGGACACTAGAGCTCTCCGTTATTGGAGTTCACTAGAGTCACTAATACCAAAAAAATCAAATTCATCAAAGACATTTATGGGTTTCTTATATAACAACACAGTCATATTTAATAATAATTATAATCACTAGAGAGATAGAATAACAGTGTAGTTCATTACTATTACTATTACTATTACTATTACTATTATTATAGGTTTGGTCACGTGACTAAACATTATTTGTAATAAAAGTACCACTAAAGTCGCTGAACTCTCTCACCATTCTAGATACGAAGGTAACCACTCGAAATACACTCTTTCCTCCACTGCTGAACATCAGTTTCCCAACAAATTTCCATTCAGTTGTCTTCTGCTGTTCCACTAAGAATCTGTTCAAGTCGCGTCAAGAAAATTTGACGAAAACGCGTTGCTCAAACATTACAAACTTCAACATCAAAAAGTCATAAAGAATTGGATCCAAATCACAAGAAACATTTGAATAATGTCTGCTGCTGGGTTTTTTGCTAAGAAAGATAGCACTGTTGAAAAACTGGACGAAAGAGAGGTTCCATGGGTGGAGAAATAGTAGGTGGTTTGTTCCTCATGGTCTGTTTATATTAACTAACCAATTTAGTCGTCCAAAAAATCTAGATGAAGTCACTGCCCAGGATCATGCGGTCACTGTATTAAAGAAGACATTGGAAAGTGCAAATGTATGTTTAGTGTTGTTGTTTTCAATTGCTTTTCTTTCATGTCATCATCTAACGTTCATCTTTAGTTACCACATATGTTATTTTATGGTCCACCAGGTACTGGTAAAACTTCTACAATTCTTGCATTAACTAAAGAACTATATGGGTCTGAATATTTACGTTTCTTAACTTCACAACACAATCTAACTTTTTTTTAGTCCACACTTGAGCAAAACTAGAGTTTTGGAATTAAATGCATCTGATGAAAGAGGTATCTCTATTGTTCGTGAAAAGGTTAAAAACTTTGCTAGATTGACTGTTTCAAATCCATCAAAAGAAGACTTGGAAAAATATCCTTGTCCTCCATACAAAATTATTATTTTAGATGAAGCTGACTCCATGACTTCAGATGCTCAATCTGCTTTAAGACGTACCATGGAAACTTATTCAGGTGTCACAAGATTCTGTTTGATTTGTAACTATATCACAAGAATCATTGATCCATTAGCTTCAAGATGTTCCAAATTTAGATTCCGTCCTTTGGATAATTCTGATGCATTGGCTAGACTGACATATATCAAAGATCAAGAATCATTAAACGTTGAAGATGGTGTTTTAGAAGAAATTTTGAAGATCGCTAGTGGTGATTTACGTAAAGCAATCACTTTCCTACAGTCTGCTGCTAGACTTCATTCTTCAACGTCATCTTTACTGGATGAAGATGGTGATGTTGATACTAATGATGATGGCAAAATCACAATCAGCAGTATTCGAGAAATCTCTGGTTCTGTCCCAGAAACTGTCCTGTCAGGTTTAATTAAAGCTGCTCAAACTCATGAATTCACAAAGGTTCGTACTGCTGTTGATGATGTCATTGCTGAAGGCTGGAGTGGTGTTGAGATTGTTAACCAATTACACGATGCACTAATATTTAACGATACCTACTCTTCAGAACAAAAGAACTTGCTTTCTCAAGCATTGTTTGAAGCTGATCAAAGATTATCAAATGGTACAGATGAACATTTACAAATACTGAACCTGGTAACCAAGATCTCCAAAATCTTATGAATATAGATAGATTCATTTGTAATTATAATAGTAATAAAAAAAATTAACAAACTGCACTACGTTTATATCTTGTAAAGGATTAATACTATACAATGTAGGATTAAAACTCACCAAATGCACAAATGGAAAAAAATAGTAGTATAGCATAAGATAAAAAAAATAACATCATTTCATCATTCTCGTATAACACTAAGGGCATCGTTTATTGATCATTTTTCTTGAAGAGAGCGCTGCTGTTGTTGCTGTTGTTGTTGTTGATCTCTCAAGAATTGGGGTGGAGGAGCAAACCCTGGAGGAAATCTTTGGTCGCCACGCTGTTGGTCATTAATAAATGGTGGTGGTACCATGAATCTACCATTTGGACCATTGGCCATCATGTGTGGTGGTAAAGGAATTGGACCACCAGGTCCTTGTGGTGGGCCTTGGCCAAACATTTGCATTTGTGGAGGTGGAACACCCCTGTGTTGCTGTTGGGAAGCTTCACCGGACTTGTTTTGACCTTGTTGACCTTGTGGCTGCAGTTGTTGGTTTTGTTGTTGAGGAGAAGGTATTTGTTGTCTCATTTGACCTGGAAAACCTGGTGGTGGTGGGCCAGGCATGAAACGACCTGGTGGTGGTGGCGGACCTTGGTGTGGAAATTGTTGCTGCAACCATGGTGGAAGCTGTTGTTGGAATCCTGGTGGAGGTGGAGGGAATGGGGCATTAGAATTACCACCAGCTTGTAATTGTTGGGCAATTATTTGTTGTGGTAAACCTGGTGGAATACCTTGGAAACCTGGTGGCATTGGCATACCTTGATTGCCCATTGGAGGAAAGTTTGGCATTTGAGCCAAATGAGGAGATTGGTTATGTTGTTGTTGTTGCTGTTGTTGCTGTTGTTGCTGTTGAGCAAATTGTTGACGCAAATGTGGTGGCAATTGTTGTTGAGACTGAGATGGAAGTTGAGGTTGTTGTGGATGTGGAGATTGGTGACGTTGAGGTGGAGGAGGTTGTTGCTGCTGCTGCTGCTGTTGTTGTTGTTGTTGTTTAACTGCAAGCGATTGACTTGATTGTTCCTCCTTTGGTGTGGAACTTTGATCTTCACTCTTTTCTTCAGAAATATTTTCTGTAGATGTACTGACATCTTTCTTTTGTTTGATTTCTTTCGTTGATGAAATAACTGGAGAATTGGACTCAGATTTTGGTAATTCTGGTGTAGTTTCCGATTTTTTGTTCAGTAGAGATAAGAAGAAGGAATCTTTATTTTGACCTTGTTGTTCAATACCTGATTGCTGTGTAGATTGTTGTTGAGGTTGTTGAGATGGTTGGACTGATTGGACTGATTGGACTGGAGAAGGAGATTGTTGTTTGTTTGCATCTTGTTCAGAAGGACCAAATAATGACAGGATTTTAGAAACACCATCTTTATCACCAGTATTTGCTTGATCATTAGAAGCACCAGTTGATTGATTATTAGCATCACCTGGTTGGAAAAAACTGAAAAACTTTGAACTCTTCCCAGCATCTGGAGTAGTAATTGAAGTGGCACCTGCTCCAGTAATAGATTCAGCTTCAGATGGTTGTTTATTCAAAATTGGTTTACCAAATCCAAAGAAACTATCAATGGTATTTCTTGGTTTAGCAGCATTAGTTGATCCAGAAATTGAAGAATCTCCCAATGGTTGAACAGCTTCACCTCTTCTTTCCCGTTCAGCATTTTTAGCCTTCGCTTTCCATCTTTCAAAATCCTCGGCAGAAGTACCAATTGGTTCATCCTTATCCAATTCAGCTAACCATAGCTCATCATCTTCATCTTGTTTTCTATGACGGCGATCTCTACCTCTATTACCACCATTGTAACCACCATGTCTACCAAAACCTCTGTCATTACCATTCTTCTTCAGGTTAAAATTGCCCATAGAACCAGTGGAGTGGTCATTGTTTCTGCCATTATTATTGATATTACCACTATTATTATTGTACCTTGGTCTCTGACGAAGACGGTACATACTTCTTGGTGGCAAACTTAAATCAGCAGTCTTAACAACCAATGGGGAATCCTTCAGCTTGAACAAGAACTCTGGATCATAAACAATCTTGTTTGGATTAATAACAGTTGTTGTATTTTGGAATTCATTGGATGGATTTGTAGTGATTTGTTCTTCTAGTGTAAACGCTGTTGTTGCTAAAGAACCAGGATTTAATAGATTTGAATTTTGTGGAGCGTCAAAACTTTGAGGGGCAAAGAATTGACTTTGTTTGGATTCTTGATCTCTCTTGATCTCAGCATTTTGTAAAAACTTTGTAATGGCATTATCCTTTGGGTTATTGTTGCTGTTGTTGTTGTTAAAATCATTTCCAGCATCATTAAATAATCCAGTGGAAGATGGATTTGGGATTGGAGCGCCCAATGATATTATAGAAGGGTCCTCAAAGTGTGATGACATGACAAATAATGTATATATACCTTCTTTTAGAGTTCAATTCAATGTGTTGTTCTCTTATTCTTGTATGTAAACCTTTGAACTTATAACCAAACCAGATAAAACAGAAACGTTGAGTAACAAATGAAAAAACCTGAAATTTAATGTAACACAAATGAAAAAAGCAGCAATTGTAGGATCGTAATGTAAACCGCTTGTAAAATCAAACCAATTGAATAAAACCACACTTTCTTTAAGGGAATACTGTAAACGTTTCAAGCTGTTTGATTGATTTTGTATTTGTTTAATTCCTGATTCTTCCAATCAAAAATTGAGTCGAGGCTCCTTAAAAAATTTTCTATGTTGATTAGTCATGTATTATATAATGTATGTATGTTGGTGCATGATAGTGCATTCTTATACAATTGAGTCGATTATATTAAAAAAACATCCAACTGTTCATTATGATATGACTATTTCTATCTATGTACATTTATATATACTGATGATGACTTTCAATTTGTGAAATGCTTTTTTTTCGTTATTATTATTACTATTACTCATGTGGCGGTGCTGCTGTAGTTGGGTGTTGTGACTTGTCTATTTGAATTGCAAAACAAAGTTGGAAAAATACTTTTTGAAATCCTTATCATTCAAGTTAACCATGTTGGAAATCAAATCATCACCAACATTACTTGGGAGTTGGATCTGTGGAAAGTAAACTTCCCTCAAGTAAGAAATCAATTCTTCTTTTCTAACTTGGAACAATGCCTTCAAAATATTAGCCAATTCATCAGCGATGAACTTGAATTGAGCATCCTTGATGTCAAACTTTTCATTTTGGAAAGGAATTTGGAAAGCCAACTTCACCAAGTTGTCCAATAAGAATGATGAAATACCTTCAATAGTCAATCCAGCACCGTATTTGTCCTTTGGATCATTAACAGTATCATTACCAAACACATTTGTGAATATGACCAATGAATTTAATGCTAATTTGGAAACTTGTAAATCCTCCAATTTACTAGCTTCAGTGAATAAAAATTGCAAAATGGTTGGCAAGTTAGCCTTGTTTGTTTGTGTAATTAATAAACTGGCAACGTTATTTGCAGCCAGTTGAGTCAATAGTGTGATGTATGATTTAGCCAATGATGCCTTTTCTCTTTTGACATCTGGCATCAATTCATAAACTTCATTTTCACCTTTATCTTCCAACATGGCAAAAACTTTGTTTGTAACTGGGGTAAACAAGTCATTAACAAGTTGATAGGTTAAATCATTATCTTTGAATGCATGGATAACCTGACCAATAAATGACAAGAAATCAGTCATTTCTGAAATTTTCAAATTGTTTGCAGCCAAAATAATGGAAATCAACTTTGATAAATAAGTGTTAATGTTTGAACTTAAAATGAGGATTAATCTAGCAAATGCAAATCTAGAAGCATCTCTAATTGATTCATGTGAACTCAAGTTTTCCAAAGTGACAACAACAACTTCAGCTGTGTTGCTAAATTTTTCAATAATTTCTGGTGCATATTTTTTGTTTGGAGAAGAATCATGATCAAACCCTCTAGCAACAGTACCAATGGCCATTAATGAATGATGAGCTTGTAAAACCGACTGTGGTTCTTGGTTTGATGATGCAATAATTCTTTGTAAATCGTTAAAGATTGGTGTTAGCAATGAATCAATCATCTTCAACTTCAATGGAACTTTGGTGTTTTCAACTAATGAAATCATTAAACCCAATGTTTCAAACAAATACAATTGACTTTCAAATCTTGAAGAACCTTGGATAATTTCGGAATCTTCATCCTTTTGAGGGACTTCAGCCTTGATGATTAAAACTGATTGGGACAAATCAGAAACCAATTGTTGAATAACTTCATCAGGAAATCTTGGTTTGGTCAATTTAACAAATCTTGAAAACAAATACCAACATCTCAATTGTACTTTTTCATTAGCATTGTATAAACCTAGAGATGTGAATAGTTGCAAAATATGGTTTGTTAAATCGTTTTTATTTTCAGAATTGTTGAAAAAAGTGTAATGACGAACAATCAATTCAAAAAATAACAATTGGATTAATGGATGATTCATTGTGACAACATTTGAACTAATAGTTTTAGATAAAATCTCTTGGAAAACTAAATAAGGCTTTGATTCTTGAATCTGAGCCTTTGGAACATTAAAGACATTGTTTCTAACACTTTCACTCAGGTTTGTCAATTCAAATAACCCAACTTCAACTTGTCTCCAATCCGAGTTATTGTTGTTGTTAAAGATTGATTCACTAATGACGTTAGTCATTTGTTCCAAGTACAATTCAGGAGCAATTGCAGCAATGGTATCTTGGAAAACTTTTAATTTAGCTCTAAATTCTTTAAATTCAGCAATTGAATCTTCATCTTCGCCATCATCTTCCTCGTCGTATTTCATTTTGATGATGATTTTTTGTAATAAAGATGAAATGATTTGTAAATGTGTGTTTGTCACTGAGCTTGATTTACTCAATTTCTTTAAAGCTGCCAAATAATTTGAGATGAATGAAAAAACTTGACAAGAAACATCATCATAGACATTACCTAAAAATTCCAAGATAAATGGGAAAACAGCAATGATTTGTTGATCAGCAGATGTTTTCACTTCAGTTGAGGCTTCAGAAGAATCCAAGATAAAACTTAGTTCTAATCCAATAGCGTTGTATAATTTAGCAATGAATTCCATAAATTCTTCATCTTCAACATCCAAATTGATTGAGCTTGCAACGTTTGTCAAGTTTAAGAGTTGTAATAACTGTAATTTATTTTCTGGTTTCATTTTCTTGCTTAGGATCTCTACCAATGTATCACAACAAGTGTTTCTTAAACGTTTATCTGATAAGAATTGTAGAATCAAGTTGATGTATTCAGGATTAACAATCAAAGAGATTTCAATCCAAGAAACCCAACCACCAATTACTTGTAGAACTTGTTGTAAAATAACTTTAGAGCTGTCTGTGGTACGGTTTTGGAAATCAAACAAGATTTTCTTCCAAACCAAAGTTAAACTCTCCATGTCATTAATTCTAATGGCGTCTTTCAATGCGTTGTTTCTTTCAATGACAGCACGATCTCTAATAATTAGTTGATCACCGATCTCACTGTGAATGGCCAGAGTCATTCTCAAGTAGTGATCGATAGCGATCTCATTACCGTCATTGATCAAGTTTGCAAAATCTTTAAAGAAACTAGTCCATGATGTCAAATAACAACGACAAAACAATGATGCAAAACATTCGGCTAATTTGTTTCTCAAATAAGGACCATCTGCCAGGTTTGCACTAATGATTGCTTGGAAGTAGGAAAATAACGAGCTCCTTATTAAAACGTTTTGTTCATCAGGCAAGTTGTAGATGTAATCATTGATTGTTTGCAATGCTATAAAACGAACACTTTCCGGATTGTTTAAATTGTTTAGCAATAAAGAGAACGCCTGCCACCCATCTGGAGAGTCCTTGATGCTTGTTAAGAATTGTTGAGCCTAAGTAGTAGTGATGTTAGTACCTTGTTCCATAGTATAATAGACACACACACAAAACAAAAATTAAACTGGATAAAAAAAATACATACCTGTGCCTTGATATTGGCATCAGCGTGGCCGTTGATAGCGATTTCGACTGCCTGTATGATCTGAGCTTCTATATCTTGACTCATCTGGCGATTCTCCTTGTTCTTCTCCTGAATCAGACTGAATATATCTTGTCGACTTTCAACTTTCTATTAACCGCTGTGTTTGTTTTTTTGTTAAATTTTTTTGTTTTCATTTTTCAACCAAATTTTTCACTTTTCTGATCTCAACAGAATCCAAACTGGAGTCCTGTTACCCGGGGGTCTGAGGTGGTTAATTAATATAATATTAATATTTAATTATAAATACAATTAAATTAATATATATGGTAATCATTTTACCAGGTAACGGTTATTTTGTGTACCAGATACTATGCCCAGACTCCAAAAGTCAAATACGCACAAAAAAAATTAAATTTCTTACTCCCTGACATAATTTGCAAATATAACAAAAGGTCGTACCCGGATTCGAACCGGGGTTATCCGGATCAAAACCGAAGGTGATAACCACTACACTATACAACCTAATATAATTTTTTAAAATTAGGCTGTCTTTTTTGTTCACATACTAAGTTTGTTAAAAAAGTGGTAATTTGGCCCAAACTCTGATTAAAACATGATATATTCATTAACATTGTGATACAATAACATTTTGAGGTAATATGCTTTCTTCATATTGCATATGAAATTTATTTAAACCGTATTTAATGTTCACCAACCATATTTCTCATTTGATTCCTTCTTTTGTTTCTTCTTCTCTTTAAACTTTTCCATCAACACATCAGAATTCTGTTGTGCATTCCTTATCAAAGATGTCAATTGATTCTTTTGGTTATGAACTGTGTGCAATTGTTTGTTTTCAGCTAATAACCCCTTTGATTTCAACACAAAATTCTCTTCATAAAATTTATCAACGTTGAATTCCTTGATATTTGATAAGTCCTCTTCACCTTCGCGTACTCTCTTACCGGATATGATATCACTTTCTTGTTTTGTTGTAGTTGATGTACTTGTACTAGTTGCCATAACATTATTGGAATTCGTTGCTCCTATGGTTTCTGTAGAGATTTGTTGTGTCTGGTTTTCTGCATTCCCACCATTTTCCACTTCAGCTGATCCAGGCATAATATCTGGCCTTATATCTAGTTTGAACTTAGAAACCGTATGCTTAGTTTTGGAACTTGGTTTCTTGAATACTTTGAATGATGGAACTTTACGTTTAACAACTTTTTCTGAAGATTTAATGACACTTTCTTGCTGACCTTCATCATTCTTTGGTGCAGGTAAAAAACTTGAAATTGATGGCCTTGAATTTGATGTAGGTTTAGACTCTTGGTTCATGGTAAATTGGATTTCTTTTTGGTTTGCAACTAATGATTCAATAAATAAATGTGTTTTAATATGATTACTGATTTATTCTAATTCTTGATTTTCTTTTAATTTATTTTCTAGTCTCTATTTATAGACCCAAAAGTCTTAATAGTCTTCAGTGGTTTAGACTAGTCTATAAAAGTCTCATAAATCTAAAAATACCTTGCATTCTGAGACTAACCGTTTTAACGATGAGCTCTCTTTGCAGGTACGTTTTCCCAAAACTTGTTTTGGATCTGTTTTATCACAACACAGAACACCCCTTGTTCAAACCAAGATATTTCATTCATTTAACAGCTATAAGTTGCTTACTATCTCTCAAAGTCCATACACTCATTTATATTTGGCATTTTCACATTCACTAAAGGACCTGGTGTTCTAGTACATATAGTCATTGTTATAGCTTAGCCTCATTAATCCAAAAAATATTAAAACCGTGTTTACTATGGGTATTTTCAGCTCAGACTGGGAAAGAGAAGTTGATGATAACTTATTTGATTTTATAGAGGTTGAATCCTTTAGAAACTATAGAGCTGGTACTCTTTTTCAATATGCTTCCATGATTTTGATGCTGGTATTAAAGCTTGTGCTTTATGGTGCTGATGTTTATACTTGTGTCAAGCTGTTAGCTTTTAATCAGTGGACATCTGATGTTCAGCCATATCTATCGTTCAAGATATCTAAATGGCTGTTTTCTGCTTGTATCATATGTTCAATAGTGTTGCTGATATTTGATGGTCTTTGTGGTGCTAAAGTTTACAGAACTAGAAATATTTCTTTAATTTATACAAATACATTTGCAAGAGTTGCAAAATCATTAAAGGGATATAAATATTTTTGTGTGTTTAATGAAGTCAATCCAACAAATGGCTTTGATAAGATGGCATTTTATGTTTATTTCCAATTTCATGATTCAAAGAAACTTATATTTGCAGACAGTCCAAGACAAGTTATTAATGCGTTAACTCTATATTCTGTGTTAAATGTTGAGACAGGGTTTTGGTCTACAATTAAAACTATTTCCACTACAAATAGAAATGAAGCGTTGATTTTATATGCCATGACCATTTCATTTTTCATTTGGTTGGTTTTCATTTCTCAGTTGTTTTTTGCAATTGTATTTTCTATTCCAGTTTATTACAGAATTATTAATAAGTTACATTTCCATGGTTTAAGACAATATGTTTGCATTAAAGTGGATGAAAATGTGAAATATTTGGCTAGAACTCATCAAAAGAAGATGTTGAGAAAGTTGGTGTTGGCAAATAATGATTTGAATCCAACAATCCCAGATTTGGAAACAGATATCCACACTCCAATCTTACCAAAGAAAAAAAGTTCATTTGCAGAATTTACTGTTGAAAATCCATTTGACGAATCATTTGTTAATGATAAGGATAATTTTTATGATGATGGTGAAAATAAATACTTCCCATATAAAGAAAAGTTTTCCACTACAGCTGAAGATTTGAATAAACCATTACAAGTTCATCAAAAGAATTACATGAGATCTGTTGATACATTAGCCACATTTAATACCACATCACAAGAGCCAAAGCAAGAACAATTCAGTGTTCTAGATTATCCAAGTAAAGCTTATCCAAGGGCTTTGGTGCGTGATGAAGAAGCAAATATTGGATTTGTCAATAATCCTATGTTTTCTGATTCTGATAGTGTCAGTGATGATTCATATGATTCTTTAGAATGCAAGAAACCGATTAGACAAAGCTTATTAAGACGTGCACAGAATATGGAGGATGAAGATTACACTAGATTCAAACCACATAGTGAAAAATCAACATCTGCATCTTCAAGAATACCAAGCAACACTTCTGAAGTTAGTATTCCTGTATTCCAACAATTTCAGATGAGAAAGGGATCACATTGAGTTCACCATTTACCGTTACCACCCTAGCTAATAGGTTTATATTTATCACTATAATTATTATACCCACTTTTGTTCCTTTTTAATGCATTATGACCTTCGTTTTTCAAATCCCTGTAAGTGAACACTGAAAACTTAAAAGTAACCAGCTACATCAAACATTTTATATACAACCATTTGAATAAATATATACATAATCATTAAATCCAGATACTTCCCTAACAATATTATTATTAATAATAATTTTTTTATGATTCATTTAAAATCTTTCTTTGTGTTTGCTTATTTCTTAGCCTTTTGAGCAGCTTCGTATTCCTTCTTCAATTCAGCCAATTCAGCTTCAGAAATAGGAGGAACAGGGATATCACTAAAGTCATCCTTTTGTAAAAAGCTGTAAGTATAAGCGTAAATACCAACAGTCAACCCAGTCAACCCAACAAAGGCAACGGCATTCTTCCAGAAGTATGGTCTTCTAGCCCTTATCATGGCTGGTGTCATCTTGAAGGTTCTTGGATCTTGGTAACGAGAAAGACGAGAGATTTTTCTAAAAAAAAAAAAAGGTTAGTCAAAATATTATAACAAGACCATGTGGATAAAAAAAAGGCTTACGTAGACATATTGCAGTTTAATTCACTTTTGTTCTAGTTGAACTATATCAAAAGAAGAATGCTGTTCGTTGATGTTCTGTTAATTTTTGTTGAAAATTTGAATTGCATCACGTGATTTTGATATGTTGCTCTTACCGAATTTTCTTAGTAAAAAAAATTTGCGATGAGCTTTAAAAGTTTATTAGAAGAACAGAGACAGTATTAAAGAAAAAGAAACACTTCCAGTGACTCAACAGAGTGTTTATAAGAATGAGTGCTGAGGGTAAAGAAGAGATTGTAGAGCCTCCTAAGGATGAGGAAGAGTTAGAGTTGGAGAAACTCGTGTTTGGGGATTTCGCAGGGTTTGAAAGTGGGTTGAAGAACATTCATGATGTGTACAACTTTGGTGATAGTGAAGATGATTCTGGTGATGATGGTGATGATAGCGACGAAGAAGGTTTGAATTCAGATGTCGATGATTTAGAAAAAGTGCAAGACGATCAATTGTTTTTTGTGGATGAAGGTGAAGAAGACGCGGCAGATTCAATGGATATCGATCAAGATGAGCAAGATCAAGATGAAGACGATGACGAGGAAGAAAGTGATGAAAGTGATGCTTGGTACGATAGTGCCGATGAAGAATTAAATGTTTCCTTATTGGCATCTGATAAAACCAGAAAGCTTCGTAAAGAATTCACAGATGACACTGTTAGTGGTAAAGCTTATATTGCAAGATTAAGATCACAGTTTGAAAAAATATACCCAAGACCAAAATGGGCAGATGCTACTCCATCTGATGAAGAAGACGAAGATAGTGGAGAAGACCATGATTTGGATGAAGATGATGAAATGGCTGATGTTTCTGATGACGAATCCAATAGAATGGAAAGCGGTGATATTAAAGCTTTATCCAAGATTCTTGCAAAGGCGCAATCATACACAAATAACAAGGCTTCCAAACTTCTACCTCCTCAAAAGATTGACATTTCTAAATTGAAAGATGCAAACCAAAAACATGCTTCCAAATCTGCTATTCAAACAATTTCATTCCACCCAACACATCCATTATTATTAACTGGTGGTTATGATAGAACAATCAGAGTTTACCATATCGATGGTAAAATTAATAATGTTGTTTCCACACTACATCTAAGAGAGACCCCAATTCAGACTGCACAATTCAATCCAAATCCAGCTTTCACAAAGATCTTTGCTGGTGGTAGAAGAAGATTTATGTATACTTGGGATGTCTCTAATGGTGCTCTAAACAAGATTAGCAGAATGTATGGACATGAATCCACACAGAAATCTTTTGAAAACTTCAAACTATCACCAAAGGGTACTTTTATTGGTTTAGTTGGTGGTAGTGGTTGGATCAACATTCTCTCCAGTGCAACTTCTCAATGGGTTAATGGGTTTAAGATTGAAGGAACACTAGTGGACTTTGACTGGTCCCATGATGAATCTTTCCTTGTTGCAATCAACTCTGCAGGTGAAGTTTGGGAATTTGATATCAAGAGTAAAAAAGTGTTGAAAAGATGGAATGATGAAACTGGTGCTGGTATAACGAAGATTAGACTAGGTGGTGTCAATAGCAGATGGTGTGCTGTTGGTAGTGCTAGTGGTGTTGTCAACGTTTATGACAGATTATCTGGTTCAAAGACTCCAGTTGGTGTTTTGGATCAATTGATTACAAGTATTTCTTCTTTGGAATTCACTTCTGACGGACAAATGTTGTGTATTGCTAGTAGAGCAAAGAAGGATGCTTTGAGACTAGTACATTTACCAAGTTGTAAAGTGTTTTCTAACTGGCCAACATCTGGTACACCATTGGGTAGAGTCACTGCTGTTTCTTTTAGTCCTAATAACGAGATGATTTGCATAGGTAATCAAGCTGGTAAAGCTAGATTATGGAGACTAAATCATTATTAATAATAGAAAGGAGGCGATAGATAAAAAAAACAATAAATCAATGCATAGATGTATATTATTTCTATATTTATTCGTAGACAATGTACTTTCTCAAGTGTTCTGGGATAGAAGAGTACAAGTTCTTGGATTCTAACCATTTCTTGGAGAACAAACGATCACTGTATTTGTGAGCAGTATCAGCCAGAATGGTGACAACGTTCGAACCTTCTGGTAGATCCTTGGCGATCTTCGCAGCAGCAACAACGTTCAAGGCACCGGTACCACCCAAGTACAAACCTTCTTCATCCAACAATCTATACAACATGGCAATACTTTCTTCATCTGGAATGAAGACAGCACCATCGACAAGACCAATATCTTGGGCCAGGTTGTTTGTGATTCTACCTTGACCGATACCCTCGGTGAAAGAGCCACCATTTCTTTCTAATGATTTACCACCAGAAGTAACGTAGGAGTAGATAGCAGAACCTGGTGGATCAGCAACAATTGATTTAGTTTTACCATTAGAAATTTCTTTCAAATATCTAGTGATACCAGCAAAAGTACCACCGGAACCAGTTGAACAAGTGAACCCATCCACTTTACCATTCAATTGCTTCCAAATTTCTGGGCCAGTTGTTTCGATATGAGCTTGTCTATTTGCCAAGTTGTCGAATTGATTAGCCCAAACGGCATTTTCTAAACTTTCAGCATGTCTTTTAGCCTTGTGGTTAAAGTTTTCTGGATCATCATATGGTTTTGGTGGGACTGGGAAAACTTCAGCACCTAGCCCTCTTAATGTGTCAATTTTGCTTTGAGCTTGGGTATTTGGAATGTAGATGATCAAGTTGTAACCTCTACTTCTACAGATGTGAGCCAACCCAATACCAGTATTACCTGCAGTGGATTCAACAACAGTACCACCTGGTAACAAGACACCACGATCCTCGGCGTCCTTGATCAAGTACAGTGCAGCACGATCCTTGATGGAACCACCTGGGTTTTGGAATTCAGCTTTACCATAAATGTTTCTATTCAATTCTTTACTTAATTTGACTAGTTTGATCAAAGGAGTGTTACCAACAGCACCAGGAATACCAGTTTCGGAAACGATTGGGACAAAAGAAGAGTTGTATCTGACAGCTCTTAGTCTCAGCAGAGAAGCTCTGACTTGTGTTCTAAGCATTATGTATCTATGTTTCAACTAAACCCTCGGTGTTTGATAATGAA
>JAJLVX010000426.1:0-88336 GCA_030564525.1 Liangdongia berthetii | reverse complement strand
ACGGTAAGCACGACGAATGTAAACTTCAGCGGCGGCAGCAGCAACGTATGGGTCAGGGTGGACAAGGAATTGAGTCAAGACATCAAACACAACGTACTTGGAGTCAATGACATCCTTCAAAACTTCCAATTGTGGTTCACGGTGAGAAGAACCAATTTCACCATAGCTGGTCTTGACAACAGATGACTTCAAGATGTGTTCCAATTGGTCAGATCTTTCCTTGATGGATGGCAAAGCACATTGAATCAAGATTTCTCTAGCCTTCAATGAAACCTTGGCAGTAGCTCTAGATTCCAATTCAACAATTTGTTTCAATGAGTTACGCAAAGCAGTAGCAACTTCAGAGTTTTGTTGACACAATGGTTGATAGTGCTTCAAGATAGCCAAGATCAAGTTGTTCTTGGAGGAGACTCTTGAGTGAGACAACACAGTCAAGATGACCTTATCCAAGTTATCCTTGTTTTCGTCACGCAATTTCAAGATAACATCTTCTTCATGGAAGTTTGGACCAGTGAACAATTTTTCAACATTGTAGTATTCAGACAACAAGTTGGCAAAGACAGAGTGTTCATGAGCTTCCAAACCATTTTCAAAACGAGTGGTGATGTCCAATAATGGAGCAATGACTTGACCAAACAAAACATCTTCAGAAGTAGAAGCAGCCTTTTCCAACAACTTACCCAATTGTCTAGCTGGGAATGGAGCAGAACGTTGCTTGGAACGTTGGACCAAAGCAGACAATTCAGAATCCAATTCTTGTGGCAATCTAGAGTGCAAAGCAGAAACTTGTTGGTTCCATTCAGAGTATGGCAATTCTGGGTCTCTCAAAACTTCAATCAAGTTTTGTAAAGTAGCATTCATGACAACTTGGTTATCATAACCATCCAAAGTGTTTTGCAAAGTGGACAACAAGCTTCTAAACTTGTAAACAGGCTTAGTACCTTCAATAGTTGGAGAACCAAAGTTTGGATAGATACCTTCAAATGGCAAAGCATGCTTAACCTTAGATGGATCATCCAAGGCCAAGATAGCCAAGATGTCACCAGCAGAAACGTTGGAACCTGGTTGCTTAACCAATTGGACAATACCATTTTCTTGGGCAATCAAAGGCATACACATCTTCATGACTTCAACTTCAGCATAGGCTTGACCAGAAACGACATGCTCACCATTTTCAACCAAGTACTTAACCAACTTACCTGGAGATGGAGTACGTAATTGGGTTGGATCGTTTTCAACTTCCAACAAACAAGTCTTGGAGTCGACAGACAATCTGGTGGCACCAACTTGTTCCTTCCAGTAGACAGTGTGGGATTTACCACCTAGAGAAACCAACAAACTACCATCAGACAACAATCTAGCGCCAACTTCAACCTTGGAACCGTTGATGAACAAGGTGTATCTTTCATGGGCAGACTTGGCAGCAGTGAACTTGTATCTGTAACCTTCGTAGATGAATTCAATTGGGTAGATGGTCTTCAACAAATCCTTTGATGGGACTTGACCCTTTTCCAAAGAGGCGATGTAAGCATCATGAGCTTCTTGGGATACAATGTGAGCTTTAGTAACGGCACCACAAATAGTAGCAATGGTGGTGTCTGGTCTTTCAGCAGTCAATTTCTTTGAGATCAAATCATCTAACCAACCAGTAGTGATTGTGTTGTCTTCGAAATCAGTAGTTTCCAACAATTTGATCAAGTATTCAACAGTGGTCTTGAAATCACCTCTGATAGACAATTCCTTCAATGCAACAACCATGTGTTTTCTAGAAGCCTGTCTGTTTTCACCAAATGCAAAGATATGACCAAATTGAGAATCAGAGAAAGAGTGAATACCACCCTGATTACCAACGGAGAAATAACCCCAAACGTTGGAAGATGATCTGAAATTCAATTCATGCAAAGAACCACCAGAAGGCTTGAAACCTTCACCAGGATCTTCAGAAGTGATACGACAAGCGGTACAGTGACCCTTTGGAACAGGTTTTCTTTGAGTTTTCCAGGATTCCTTGCTTTCAAAATCAAAGTCAATTTCAGTGGTTGTGTGTGGGTCAACACCGAAAAACAATCTGATATCTTTGATTCTATGCATTGGGATACCCATAGCGATTTGTAATTGAGCAGCTGGTAAGTTAACACCAGTAACCATTTCTGTGGTTGGATGTTCAACTTGCAATCTTGGGTTCAATTCTAAAAAGTAAAACTTGTCATCAGAGTGAGAGTACAAGTATTCAACGGTACCAGCAGAAACGTAACCAACCAGTTTACCCAATCTAACGGCAGCCTTTTCCATTTGAGTAAAAGTGTCGTTTTTGGCAACAGTGACTGGAGCTTCTTCGATAATCTTTTGGTGACGTCTTTGGACAGAACAGTCACGACCAAACAAAGAAATGTTTTTACCGTATTGATCAGCCAACAATTGAACTTCCAAGTGTCTAGCGTTACCAGCAAGCTTCATGATAAAGATTGGAGAACCTGGGATTTCATTAGCGGCTTGGTGGTACAGAGCGACAAAATCTTTTTCATCGTCAACTTTTCTAATACCTTTACCACCACCACCTTCAGAGGCCTTGATCATGACTGGGAACCCAATTTCTCTAGCCTTTTGCAAACCTTCTTCTGGAGAGTTGACACAACCTTTAGCGTAAACATTGTCTGCAACAGAAACCAAACCAGTTTTGCTATCAAGTTCAACTTCATCGACACCTGTACCGGACCATGGGATACATGGGACTTCAGCATGTTGGGCAACAATGGTGGAAGAAATCTTGTCACCTAAAGATCTCATAGCAGAGCCTGGAGGACCAATAAACAAGATTTTTCTCTTTGAGGCAGCCAATTGTTCAGGTAGCAATGGGTTTTCAGAGGCATGACCCCAACCAGCCCAAACGGCATCAACTTCAGTTC
Organism: Liangdongia berthetii; assembly: GCA_030564525.1. Classification (NCBI taxonomy): domain Eukaryota; kingdom Fungi; phylum Ascomycota; class Saccharomycetes; order Phaffomycetales; family Wickerhamomycetaceae; genus Liangdongia; species Liangdongia berthetii. The sequence continues at coordinate 85,430 of JAJLVX010000426.1, read as the reverse complement.
TTTCTGCGATATCAACAATCAATTCAACGTTGGCGTAGTTGTTGTTGTTGGTACCACCTGGGACTTCAACGTATTGGTCAGCCATACGGATGTATTCAGAGTTGGCTTCCAAATCTTCTGGAGTGGCCATGGCAACGAATTGGATAGCTCTTTCGTTACCAAAAGTTTCATAGGACCATTTTCTAACAGATCTGATTTCCTTAACAGCAGCAATACCGTTGTTTGCGATCAAAACTTTTGAAATAACAGTGTGACCACCATATTGTCTGACAAAGTCCTTAACAGGACCTTCTTCAGCGACATCAACGGTGTTCAAACCTATGAAATGTGGGGGTAGGGTTTTATGCAATGCAGAGTAGTCTTGGAACTCAATCTTTTGAGGAGCAGCAACCTCACTTATGTTTTCCTCACTCATGTTGTTGTTGTGATTAATAGGTGTATTAAATGTATCAAAATGTGGGTTTCTATTGTTCAACAATGATGATGCAAATGATCTGCTGAACGTGACCAAATTTTTGTGATGAGGATGAGGATAAGGATAAATATATCTTTTCAATAATGTATTCCCAAATGGGGAGTGTCTCTTCAGTGTGTGGGTAAATAAAGAAATGGCTATTAAATTTTTATGAGTTAATATTAAAGCTTTTTTGAGAAATAAGCACAACACGGCTAGCACAACTTTTGGCAAGAAAAAAAAAATATTGAAATGAATGAAAAACAACTGATTGGGATAAAGATTGATTGAGTTTTGTGTTCAATTTGCCACTAAAGATTTACAATTTGTTGCACTTTCCACCACCTTCTTCTGAGCATATGTGCTTATCGTGTTTTTTAGCACTTGTGATCCTCGCTAAACCATTTTTTCCCAACATTCTGATTTTTTTTTTTTTCATCAACAAAAAATTGGTAGAGAAACAGAATCAGCCAAAATGGTTAAGAACAAAGAAAGAACTATTAAAGAAGCATTGCTCAGTAGTGAAAAGAGCATTCATCAGAGTATTTTTGTGGTGGGTAGATTCTTTCAGAGGAGGTGGAGGAAGCGCTCTGTTTCAAATGTGTGCAACTTCTGTGGATCATGAATCATTGCTGTGTTTACCTTTCATTCTTCTCGTATTCCTGCCTAAAAGTAGTTACCGCATTGTTAGTATTAAACAGTAGTATAAACTTACCTCTCCTAAAAAATCAGTGGGATGGAGTGGAAATAAACAGATTGGATAAACAGTGGTCAAATTGAGATACAATCAGTTTAATTGGTATTATTCGTAGTTGTGAATAAATAACAGGAAAAGAGTCTTTGTCTAGGTAGAGATATCAAATAGATGTGATGCAGTGCTAAAAATGTACTCCAAAAAACAGTTGTGTGGGTGTGGGTAGTTTGTTTTTGAAATAGCACAATGTGACGTCTATGATAACTGTAGAAATTGATTCTTTCTGTTAGTTTTATTCCTTCTTTGTATCAGAATAGAAACTCTGTTTTTAGTTAAAATAAAGTTGTTGTTGTTGTTGTTGTTAAAAGTGAAAATTGTCTTTGACTTTTCCAGGTCTCGATGATTTTGGATTTTCTTGTTGAGAATTTGAGGGAAGCAATTGATAAAACTGTGAAGAAGGAAGAATACAAAAGACTTGATTGATTGTAGCAGAAAGAGACAAACTCAGCAGAACACACAAGAGTTATATACACACACTCCATCGACATCAACCTCCTTTTCATTTTGTTGTCCTTGTCGTCGGATGTCTCGTGTATGTACTTCTGCCTACGCAACCTGCCTGGAGTTTAGGCTGAGCCCTCACTGGGCCCCACCTGGCTTCCCACCAGCTCACCACGCTAGGCTCAACACTGAACAGCGAGAAGCAAAGAGACCAACAATCTTACAGCACAGCGCAGGTCTGTTGGCGAACAATTACCCTCCTTGTTGGATTACTGCTTAGAGCCCGTCTGCCAACAACACCTGTGAAGACAGTGACGTGTACCCTCGGATAGTGCATCACTGTGCAGTACCGAGGGTGACGCTTTGGTTACGTCAACATCAGATAATCAGAGCCAATAGTGATATCATACAATTACATCAACATATTTCAATCCAACAATTCTACAGACTAGTAACTCTTTGCAATGCTCTTCAAAGCTTTCTTTCATTTTATAATTAGTAGCACTAATATACATGTATAGATTATTATGACATTAAAAATAAAAACCAAAACTCTCAACAATAATTTCTTTTTTCGATTCCATCTTTCTTATGATTAAACGCCTATTCTTTTTCTTGCTTATGCTCTATCTATCAACGTTCAAGTAATGATGATCACTTTTTGTTCTGCTTATTTTTGCTCAACGCATAAAGTAGTTGTACTTACCTTCAGACTTTCTGTATTCATCACCATCACCTTCAAACTTCCATGCAATTTCAACATCCAATTCACGAGGATTGATTTTGTTTGGTCTGTTGGCCAATGTGAATTCAATTTCTTCACCCTTCTTCACATCCAAAACGGCATCCAAGTAGAACACAGCTTGCTTCCAATGTGTGTAGTTTGCATGTGGACCAGTAGAGAACCAAACCTTGTTTTGTGGTTTGTCGTATGGGAAAAAGATGTCAAACCATGACACTAAACCATGGATCGAGTCATCTCTTTGCGCTTTTAGTTTGAACTTGGAGAAGTACGCCAATTCTTCTAATTTGATGGTGTTTATATCAATTTCAAAGATTGTGGCAGCAGAAGTAACAACAGAACTATTCTCAACAGTATCAACCAATGGTTCAGCCATGGCAATTTCAATGAATGGAGTGTAGTCAAACCCGTAAACGTTTTCCCAGTAATGAATTTTCTCATCTTTGTAAGCACCATCTTCAATACCAGCAATGTGAATAGTAGCCTTATCTGGGAAGATCAAACCACCTTCAACCAAATAACGGTCTCTGGCCCACAAAACAGAGTCCAGCATAGATTCGTATAGCAAAAAGTATCCCATCCATTCACTGATAATGATATCAACCTTTGGGAATGGCAACACAACGTCTTCAACCTTACCTCTCAACAAGGTGATCTTGTCACTGAACCCATTCAAGTCCACAATCTTGGTGGCCATCTCAATAATGTTGGACATGTCAACGGCAATAACGTGCTTAGCACCAGCTTGGGCAGCGAAAAGTGACAAGATACCAGTACCACAGCCCACATCCAAAACAATCTTGTCCTTGAACAAGTCCTTGTTCTTCAAAATGGCTTGTCTGTAACTTAGGGTACGCACTTGATCTTTTAGCATTTCTTCATGGATACCAAAATGGTCGTAGGATCCAAAGTAGTGTTGTTCGCTGAATGGCAAACTATCCTTGTTGGTGGCAGATTCACTTGACATGATGCAATGCAAATAATAGGTGAAAAAATAGAAAAAGAAAGGGGTGATTGAAAGAGTTCAATTGAGGTTTCTAATACGTTAAAAAGTTTCTTTATTTTAGAGGGTACTTCTTTGTTATTTTTTTTATGCCTACTGAAAATTTATTCAAACTAAAAGAAATTAAACCGAATCAGGAAATTTGAAACTGCGGGTAAACGATGAGGTTGATTGAAGGTTTCACTATGGGGTTTATTACTATGGTTAGATATGTCTTATAAGGATTATGTGATGGTGATATTTAATCTGGATTCTATCTCACTTATGAGTTTGCTTTTTGCTGAAATTATAGGTCTTCTTTTTTGTTGTTCAAATCACTGATCACCTGCAAATTGCAATCCCAGAACATCAAGCTGAATATAATACAAACGATTTATTAATTATTATATAAAATAGTAAACTACTTCATCTGGCTTGCAAAATTGGCAAGAATTGACCCACAATAAGCATTGGAATATCAAAAATATCTCTCTTCACAGTCCACGTAGAAGCACATCTAATGGGATCGCCAGTTGGAGTCATCAAGGTACACTCTGTGATAATAACACCGTTCAAATCACCAAATGCAACTGAAGAGAACAATCTAAAATAATCCAATGCTGAAGAAACATTCATCAGCTCAATGATGAACGTTCTCTTGGAGAGTAATGCAGTTTTGGTATGTTGTGTCAATGAGGAAAACTCCGTACTGACAGCAACAATTTCACCAGTACGTCTCCACATGATCGTTGGAGAGGATGACAATGATGACATGGATTCATATTCCAATAAAGATCTTTGGAATGCTCTTTCTGCAAATAGCAAATCAAGTTCAACAAGAGATCTTGTGGCTGCAATGAAACTTGGTCTGTAATCAGCCATAGTCTCTGCAATTCTCATCAATTGTTCCTTGTTGAATCTTTGTTTTAGATAGTTCAACAATGCATGATAAGCCTTGGGATAGTTGTATGATGTAATATTGGCCATGTAAACATCTTCTGGTGTTTTGATCAAATGTCTAATGATTAGTGGTGAAGTGTAATCTGGAGCATTTGAAGACAACAAAATGTTTGGAACAGCATTTGCAGTATTTGTGGAGTTATCAGAAAGTGATATGTAGGGTCTGGTGTTGTTCTCACCTTGTAATGACGTTTGGAATTCTGTGTTGTAAATTGCACTGCTTTGGCTTGGTGACTGCTCAGCACCATTAGCACCAGAATTATCCAGCAAATCTGTTAATTGCGTATATTCCTGGTTTGCAAAAAGCGAAGAAAACACATCTGGTGAATAGTCATTATTTTTGTTCGAGTTGCTTCTCAAGTTTGAGCTTGGTGCTGATATACTTGATGGTTGTTGTGGAATAGGTTGTGGAGTGACAGAACTTGGTACAGATGTTGGGATTCCGGGAGAAACAACATTATCAAGTGATGCAAGATTCAATAGATTGTGAGAATTTGATTGCGATGGTGCAGTATGGGCTGGTGCTATTGCTATTGGCATTGGTATTGAGGGTGTAGGAGTAGTTGTTGAAGATGGTGTATTGTTGTTGCTATTGATATTCGTTATTGCAGATGGAACCGTATTTCCCAAGTTAGGTAGTATTACAGGAAACTTGGGCTGATCTGATAGCTGTATTGGTTGTATTTCTTCTAACTTTGCCTTCCGCGTTGGCGTAGTTTTTGGCTTCTTAATATCTCTAGATGGGGTGTCTTGTAAATATTTGGCTCTCTTTCGCTCAATATCTCGACAAGAGTCTCCTAAACCTTTCTTAACACAGTTCTTGCATGGACGACCTAAAACATGGAAAGGTTAATAACCAATGAATAAACATAATTCTGATAAGCACATACCTGGATCACATTGTAAATGCTTGTCGTGACAGTATTTGCAAGCCCTAGAAACAGGTTTTCTGTTCATTCGCTCACTCAACGGAAGTTTCTTTGTCATATCTTCATATATATATTATAGTGCAATAACACACGTTCTTTGCCCAATAGCCTCAGATATAGACTCTTCTTTTATTAAAACTTGATTGAGGTTTGTGTTTGAGTCAAAAAGTTTTCTACTATGAATGATTACTGTAAAAATATGGGGGAAAATCAAAGACTTTTCGCGAATGACGTACCCGGCATTAAGAAATGGTGAAGCTGTCGATTGAATAAAACAGTAATAGATAGAGAATCAAGCGAGTATATCGCGTATATTATATTGTCATTGTGTTCATTCGATATTATTTAATGGGTGTGCAAAATTTTACAGCGAATTTATGATTAGAAACGGGCGAGTTTTCATATTGAAAAATTGTAATATTAAAGAAGATGCACTGAAAAGCAGTAGAGAACTATTCTATATTATCCATCAAGCTCAATCTGGTTTATTCAAAAACCATATTCTCTTTCAAGTTTCAATCAGGATTCAGAATTCATAGAGTCATTCAGTAAATCTCCACAAGCATATCCTCCAAGTTTTCAGACTCTTTACCACTTTGTACCCTATCCCAACTTGGTTTCTCAGCTTCAACTTCAGTTTGAGGAGCTGGAGAAGTACTGCTATCTGTAGTATCTTCTTCTTCAGCTTCACCGACATACACTGGCTTGGTCCATTTCTTTTTATCGGCTTCAAAATCCCAAACAGTCTTGAAGTCCTCATCAGCCTTTTTATTCTTTTCCTCTCTAATCTTCTCTTCCAGATCTTTAATTTCTTCATCTGCTTCATCACCACTTTCTTCTTGTTCCTGAACTTTAACTTCTCTGATCACAGCTTTACCGTCTTTGCCAATGCTAATATCAACAACCTTCTTGGATTTCCCAATACGCTCTTGTTCTTTCTTCTCTTGTAATCGTCTCTGTTTCTGTTGTTTCTTTAATTGCAACATTCTTTCAACAGTATCAGACCACATGTTCAAGTTGTTACCAACTGGTAATTCATAATCAGAAGCTTGATCAATAATCTTTGTTCTTTCTGCACCATTAGCTTGAAAATTCAACAAGTTGTCCAAATTCTTTTTCGCATTTAGTAAATCTGGATCAGACTCCTTTTGGTTTTCATAATATGCTAATTCTTCTGTTTGTTCTTTGACCTGTTTAGCCTCTTCAGCTTGTTTCTTTGAAAGTTCCCTTTTCTTCTGTTCCATCTTCTCCAACTTATTGAACAGCTGATCTTGGGCTTTCCATAAATTAACACCAGCACCAGAGGAAATTGTCACTTTCTTGGGCTTTTTTGTGGAAGTGGTCAGGTGCTCTTTCTTTTCAACAGTACTCTCTAATTGTTGTTTCTCTTGCTTCAGCAACTGAATAATCATATTCTTTTCCTTAGAACTTATCAACTCATGTCCACAATAACTGCATGGTCTCAAACCTTCTTTCACACAAATGATCTTACCACAATTCAAACAATTTGGAGCGACCTCAAATAATGGATGCCTCGTTGCCATACAGTTGCATGTAACATGCTTATCACCTGTATCTTGTGAAATCTCTAGCTGTTCCAAAATCTTTTCTAAATCGCTTAGGTTGTCAATCTTTTTTTGTTTATCACGTTTTTGAGATTGCTTAGATTGTTCATGCTTGGGTTTGGTGTCTAATAACTGTGATGTTGTAGTACTGGTGTTTTTCGATAGTCTTGGTTTGTTCAATTGATTCATTGGCTCTGGTTGTGGTTGATTCCAAACGTTTTTAACCGGAGCAGATTTCTTTGGGATGGAAGATGAGGATGGCCCATGAGAAAGTTTTTTGGATGTACTATTTTGCTTTGAAGTCTTAGATGTGTTTGAGTTACCAGAGGTGAAGTGTGTGATAAAGTCCAATGCTGCTGGTGATTCACCCAATAATCCAAGCCAATATTCGGTGATTTGACTTTGAGTAGGCAGTTTCTTTGCATTTGTCAACACTTGCTGCAATGACTCATCATCCAAAGGTAAAAGGTCTCTTAATTCATCGAGCAGTTGAACCATGATAACTTGTGGACTCTGTATCTTGCTTTTAAGTATGGAATTTTTAACTCTGAAAAGGGTTCTCAACTTTGATTTAAAAATTTGTTGATTTTTTTGATTCCGATCAAGAAGAAAATTCCGATCGACACGATAAAAAGAGATAATGATTTTAATTTGATTCTTATTCTTTCTTCAAAGCAAAACACAGAACTAGACCTTAGAGTTAACTTACAATGGATGCATCAACTAGAGTTTCTATTCAGTGGCCACCTGAAAAGGCTTATGAAAATACAAACACACTGGTCTTGACAACCCCAGGCTTAAATTTCGTCGACATCAGATTGTTAAAAGATTCTAAAGATACAGCTTTCCCAATTGATTGGGTTATTACAGGTGTTGAGTATCCAATTCCAGACACAACAAAGACACAGTTTAGACACGAGATCAGTTCACATGTGCCAAACAATCATGGTGGGCCTTGGACTGACATTGGTGATTTTGAAACACTAGATAACGGTGATCGTAAAGAGACGGGCGAGATGTTGAACCCAGATTCTGGGAAAACACAACAATATGTTGAAATGTGGAGATCAATTGATCCATACAAGTCTATTCCAGATGAGTTTGTGAATAAGGATGACAAGGGTGTTACAGAACCAAAGTACGCATGTGCCAAGGTGAAAAGTGATGAGTATTTGGGTACAGTTGTTAGAGTTGGTAATTTTGTTCAAGGTGCAATTTTGAACTTGAAGGATGGTAACAAGATCAGTTTATTGAGATATTATTTTCAAGATGGTAAATGGAATTTAGTCTTCCGATATGGGTCTGAATTTAATAAAATTCCTGTCAATATTGGTAAAGAGAAGGAATTTACTGTTATTGGTTTGACATGGTCTTTGATTGAAACAGATGAAAAAGAGCTGTCTTTGTAAAAATATATTAAAGGTAAATTGTAATGGATTTGAAATTTCTTATTGTTTGATTTAAAAACTTTTTATCATCTAGTGTCACGAGTCACATTAATACTTTCTTCTTGGTTTAATTGAAGATATGTCATATATGATAGAGAAATAATAGAAAATAGAAAACATGAAATATAATATATATGAATAATAATAATAATAATAATAATAATAATAGAATTCACTTTTACATATTGTATCTGAAGCTGTCCACCATTGATGATTGTATCATGCACGAACACGAAATACAAAATTTTAAAAGTAAAAATTGAATTTTGTACAAACAACCAAATAAAGAACCCCCCATATTCTTGAAACAAACCATTGTAACAAAGAAAAGGAGTAGAATCATGGATAGCTCGAATGTGTTGAATGAGATTGCAAAGTTGAGAGGTAGAATTGTACTGTTAAATATAACGTTGTGAGATATTATTAATAATCTTTTTTTAGGTTCAATTAGCAAGTTTAACAGCACTAATAATACACACCAACCCCCAGCTGTGACATCCACGACAAATAATGTGTCAAGTCAGTCTAATTCTAATCCATACGTGATGACTACTTCTGAAGGATACGAATCAGGTTCTTTTAACAACCCATCATATATTTCCGGTGCAAATAGTTTTCAAAATAGTTCAGAATTTAGTCAACCGCAGCCATATTATCAATCTAGAGGAGGTCACAGAGGAGGGTATAGAGGAGCATATAGAGGAGTTTATAGGGGAGCATACAGAGGAAGAGGTCGTGGTAGAGGTGGCTATGGAAGTTTACCAATAAGGAACAGAACTTTGGTTGTGGATAACGCTGGTAATGATTCAGAGTTTGTCTCCACCAGATCTTCAAATGGGTTGAAATTGATCAATAAAGATGTTTATGCTAAAGAATTGGTTTCTGAGAACTTGACAAAAAATCAAAAAGTTGAGAAATTGATCATGGCTAAAGAAAAGATTAAGCAAGCTAAGCAAAAGATTTTGATTAAAAAATTGGAAAATAGGGCTTCTAGAAACCGTGTTCGTGTTGATTGTGATGGTTGGTGTATGATTGATGGTGAATTGTATGGTATTGTGATGTACGGTGGGAAGCTGGTCAATTTGGGTATTCCAAACTCAAAAACACGAAATGAGATAAATTGGAACGGTTTCAAATACAAAAGATCGAAAAATGGAAATTTGAAATTAATGGGAAGAAAAGTGTAAGTCAGAGTTTGGAAATATAGTAACAGTAACTTTCACGGGACGATAATTAACGTTTTTTAGGTTTTTAAAGGAGCAGTGCCGATATTTTCAAAAGACAGGTAAGTTCAGAATAATCAATGCCATTTATTATGCCAAAGTTCTAACCCATATTTTTAAGGTACATGTGCAAGAAAAGATCAGTGTAAATATGCACATAATACTAATAAGATTGCCCTTTGTAAGCGTTATATCAAAGGTAAGTGTGATGGTTCAAACTGTTTGTTGTCACATACTTTAACTGAGTTTAACACTCCAATCTGCAAGTTTTTCATGAATGGGACATGTTTAAACGATAAATGTGTTTACAGACATGTTAAACCAGAATTGGATTTGATCTGTCGACCATTTGCGGTTGGTGGGTATTGTTTTAGAGGACATAAATGTCAGTTCAAGCATAGTTTTGAGTGTCCAGATTTCCAATTGACAGGGCAGTGTCCAAGAGGTAAGAATTGTCAACTATTGCATCAAGATGGAAACAACTTGGATGCAAAGATTTTATTTAATACTTTGGATCCTTCATTGTTCCAATTGCCTAATTTGACTCAAGATGTACAAACAGATCCTAGGATTATAGAATCTGAAGAACAAGTGCAGCTAAGAGCTAATGAAGATGACTTTGACTCTGATGACAGTGATGATGATGGCGATGATGCTTCTATTTTGTCGCAGATCTCACAGGATGATTTAGAGGCAAACGCTGATTTCATTAATTTCAGTAAGAGACATATATAGTAAGTAATAAAATGATAATAAATACCAAAGAGATCAAACATTAGAGTGATCAATAGTAGTAAAATCAACCCTAACTAGAATCGGTATACTTCCGAGGTTGAGAAACCGGAATTGATTTTTTTTTTTCAATTTTTTTTCAGAAAAAGTATAAATGCGGCAACTCGCCACTTCCAAGATTCAGATTCTTTTTTAGAACCCATCATCAGTAGTGGTTATACTATCTCAATAGATATATAACAAATACACTATGGAGGGGTTTAGTGCTTGCACTGCTCCTCCTAGAAACCTAGCAAAGGGTCATTTACTCGTTATTAGATGTTTAAGGCTTATTTGCGCATCAGCTAAATTTTTACTGACTTTCTTAACAGGTTTGTCACAGTAAAAATTTCGTTTCGGTTTCTTAGATTAATGGGTGCGCTATGGGGCTGGAAGAACTGGTGGTTTGTTTTGCCTAGATGTAATGTCTTGGTGGTTTGAACCATCCTGCTCGCATGGTGCTACATATTATGTACTCTTGTATAGTTTTATGAATGTTATGAATGATGATGGAGTGTTTTAAAATGAGTTGTAGATTTTGAATAAAAGTTAAAGTATTGTGAATGGTTAAACATGTTATAAATACTATTAATGAATCTAATACATTGTCGAGTCTGGCATAATATAATGTTTTTCTATTATATGTTTAAAGTGCTATAATCTATTTACATGAACATTAACTTCATCACGGTTTTTTCTCCTGCGGTTGATCACTCGCACTCTCTCCTCCTTCTGGGCCCTTTGCCTCCTCTTCCTTTGCCTTCAACTCATTCTTTAAGCGTTCAGCAGCCCAGTAGATTTTGGATTGCAAGTAAAAAGAATCAGCCTTCTCCTTGGAGTTGATATCGAAAAGGTAGTTGTATCTTTCATCAATCTTGTCCAAAGTACAGTTCTTCAAGTCAATATTCAAGATCTTGGAGGACTCGTCCAATGTTATACCATTATCACGAGCTCTGTTAGCAGCAGAAGAGGCACTTTGTTTAGCAGTTTGTTGTGCAGCTTGACGGTATGCTTCACTGAAAGCTCTCCCAAACACTTGGGCACCGGTGAATATCACTTGAACTAACAATCTATGAGCCTAAAAAAGTGTTAATAGGACCTGAAGGAAAATATTCAAAAAAGCGGCTCAGATACCATTTTGTTCTATGTTTTATTGTGTAATGATTAATCTTATTGATAATTTATGACTTGAATAATCCATCATTTGGAAATCTTTTTTCTCGAAACCCGAATCAATGGAATTCAAATTACCCGGATGAAACATCAAATCCGAGAATTAGGTCACGTGACTATATACCCTCGGATGTCTTTTCTTTTTAGCTTCTTTTCGTTTCGTTTAAAAAAAAATGAGGATCATCAAAATTTCAAAATAGTAGAAGCTGCTCGTTTAGAAATCATCAACTCGTTTAGAAAAAGTTTTGGTACAAAAAGTTGTATACGAAAGAAAAACACAGTCTGACTGCCTGAGTGAGCTGCGGTATGTATTAAAACCACGCTATTCCTACAAGAGAAAAAGACAGACTGTTCCTTCACCACTGGAAACCCCACCACCTAGCGAGTTTAACACATAGCAACACTCTGGACTGCTGTCACCTGAAGGCTCGAAGATATCAAACACTCTGGTTATTTAATATTTGCTCCCTTCTCTAAACGAGGTATAAACATCAACAAATTCGAAATCAAGCACCCCTCCAGTTCCACCACTTGCACCACAGCCTCTATCTCATCCATCTCCTACCAATAACAAACCACAGTCTACAAGAGATAATGACAGAAGGCGGAACTGCAGATAGTACCACCACTACTGGTATCCCTGCTGAGGCTAACTCATCTCTATTGGAAGACGCTTCTACTCTGCTCATGTTTCATAATGCAGCTGTTACAAACAAACAACAACTAAGCAAGAATGAAACTGAACAACCAACGTCACATCAAGCAGGGGAGCAAGAGAGAAAGCAAGAAGTGCAAGATCAACCAAGTGCACCAAACCCACCATCAACTACCACCACTAGCTTATCAACTACTCCATCGTTAAATGATGCAGAACCCCCATCTCTTCCACCAGTCGTTGAACCATCATCTCAACCAACTCTAGCTCAACCCGTTCCTATCAAGCGCACATCTCCATCAGTTTCAAGCACTACTGTCACTCCAATATCTACCCCAGTTCTTTCAGTTGCCCAAACGATGACTCCCAAGATAAACAACCTGGCCTCTCCAGGTCCTGCTATTGCAGCCCTGGCTGAGTCTGATACAGAAAGAGGTGAGAACGATAAGAGTCAAAAGGCAATCGTTGCTGCTGCTGCACTGGCTGCTGCTGCTGGTATCCCACTCCCTTTAATAAGTCACCCAAGAAGCTCAAGCAATACATCAAAATCGCCAGCTGATATTACTACAACTACTAGTAGTATTGATCCAAATATCTCTGAAAAATTGGTTGATTTACAAACAAAGGCTAAAAATGCAAGCCCAACATTCCAGGCTGGTGTTTTAAATGTTGTTCAGGAAACTATATCTAAAGAAGAAATTGATGCTTTGAAAGAAACTGCTAATGCCATAAGAGAGAAGAAGCAATTGGAAGTTTCACTAGAAATAAAAATAAAAGAAAAGAACGATGCTGATGATCATAAAGAAGCCCAAGAAAATCAACATGAAAATTCAAACAGTGACATTCCAGCAGGCAAACAAACAGAATTAAAAAGGGATAATCTTAATGATACTGCTGATGAAAAGGAAAAGGATGATGAGAATGTAAATAATGAAACTGAAGAAGAAAATGCATCTGAAAAACAAGAAGAGAAACCAAATAGACAAAGAAAGACCAAAAAGAAGGTGTCAAAGCATGAAATACCTGTTCCTAAAGATTATATCGTGGATCCAGATGCTGGTATCATTTCCTGTATTTGTGGATATGATCATGATGATGGCTTCACTATTCAGTGTGATCGCTGTTTTAGATGGCAGCATGCTGTTTGCATGGGCATTGATTCTATTGATAATGCACCAGATGACTACATGTGTAACATCTGTGAACCAAGAAAAGTTGATGCTAAAAGAGCTAAGCAAATACAATCTCATCGTTTGGGTCAAATAAAACGCAAGCTTGAAAGAGACAGAAGAGTGAAGAGTGAAAGTGTTGGTCCTGGTGCTAATGCTAGTGCTACTACCAATACTAGTGATCATGAAACTACTAATGGTGCAACTGCAACATCCACAACAAATAATAACAACAACAATAATACCAACAATAACAATACATCACATACAAAGGAATCAACATCAGGTTCTCACCCTCCATCTACAAAACCAAAACCAAAACCAAAGGAAAACTTAAACCCATACAACAAGAATCTAGATGATTCTGATATCCCGGTGCCAACAAACCCTAAAGATGTTTACAAAACTTTATATTATGCATTAGAAGATTATGATTACCAAGATAAGCAGGTTTTTGATTTCATCAACTCTTTGAAAGAATATGATGATCCAAGATTTTTGAAATTTACAAAACAAGAATATTCTAAATTGGTTTTCCCAGAATTGAGTGTTAAGCAATATACTGAATCCAAGAAATTTAATGGTATTTCAAAGTTTGCGTTATACACAGAATCTTCAATTGAACCTGGTGAAATTGTTAGTGAATATCTAGGTGAAATATGTTCAAAGGCAAGTTATATCAGAGACTCTAGAAATCACTACAGAATCTGGGGTACTGCTAAACCACATGTCACATTCATTCAAGAATTACCACTCATCATTGATGCTAGATCATCAGGTAACACATCCAGATTTATAAGAAGAAGTTGTTCTCCAAACGTTGCTTTACGTCCATTGATTATCAAAAACCAAGGTGTGAAATTTGTTGTCACTGCAATCAAGCCAATCAAACCATCAACTGAATTGACTATTGGTTGGAACTGGGATAAACATCATCCAATCTGGGGCATGATTGAAGGTCAAGCTTTTGATCAAACTAGTGATGCTGATAAACCAAGTTTGATTCTATCCATTGAATCAATATTGGCATTCACAGAATGTGCATGTGTCCAAAAGAATGAATGTATAGTGGCAAAGGTGAAAAAGGCAAGTAATCACATTTACAGAACCACTAGAAAAGGTTCTAGCAATGGCTTGAAGTTGTTAACACAAGCAACTACATATGTTTCAATTCAAGAGAGACTAGCAAACAGAGAACAAGAAAGTCTGAATGATGCAGCTGGTATTAATATAAGCCCACAGGAACTCATCACTACAAAACGCTACACCTCTAGTGGAGAAACTGAAGTCATAACAGTTAGACCTTTTATCTATGGTTATCTGAACAAAAAGAGAAAATTAATAGAACATGAAAAGCCAATTGATGATGGTTATTTGCCAGTTCCAATTGAATTGGTACCTGAGCAGGTCCCAGACAAAATTTCAGTCACGTCTACAGTTAGTCAACCACTAAAACCTGTGAAAAAGTTGAGTTTTGCTGATTACAAGAGAAAGAAGAAGCCAACTGCATAAGTGATGATGTTGTTGTTTTCATTATTTATTTTCTAGATGCATTAATTCTATTTATGTATTTTAATATTTTGTCAGTTTAGTATTTTAATTTATGCTTATGTCCATTGGAAACTAATAGATATCTTTACTAATTTATAGAGTTGACTTTGTGATCATGAATATCATTCTGATTCATTAGGCTCAACTGCTCATAAATGCGTGTGTCAAATTCTCTTCTATATGTTATAACTTATATCTGATAGTAACTAGTAAAAAGTATTAAGCTAGACTAGTAATTAATAATCTGAAGGGGACCTTAAAAGAATATTTAGAGATGGTTTATATAATATTAATATAAATTAAGCTGGTCAGTGGTTATACGTGATTAATATCTTAATATGCAATATGTACATGATTATACATACGCGGCAAATTAAATTAAATAATATTAATTAAATATAATATTAATTAAATATAATTATAATTATTATATTAATATTAATTATTATTATATGTATAATTATAATAATATTATTAAAATATTATTATTATAAATATATATTTAATTTAAGCTAGACAATAGACCAACAATAAATGCACTAGTTACAGGTCAAACAATTTGAAAAAATTAAATATATTAATATTTGTGTGGTTTGTCGTATGGGTTGAAAGCAGGTCAAGTTTGCATCAGTCGAACTTACCAACATTCATAGAATGGCGATTGGCTCTACTGAGGAATCATAGAATATCAGAAGACTACATCATCCAAACAAGAAAGGAAAATTAAAGTACATTAAAAGAAAACTAAACATAACAGTCTTTATTAAAAAAAAAAAAAAAAAAAAAAAAAAAAAAAAAAAAAAAAAAAAAAAAAAAAAAAAAAAAAAAATATTTATAATTTAATACTTTGTTTCATTTTAGTCTGGTGCCAGTTGTTTTTCTTGACTTCATTTCATATATATAAGATCTTGATATTTTAATATTCATGAAGTTTACACCGGCAGCTATGCTTTGACGTATATTGAAAAAAACAAAGAAATTACTTTATAAGCAAATCAAATTATATATATATATTGTATACCATATAATCCATGATTTATCATTTATATTATATATATACCATGATGATATTACAATAATTATACCGAATAATTAAGTTAAATAATTATTTTTTAATATAATTGCTGCATGGCGATGCAGGGTCATAAAATCTATACATAAAAGCAAATCCATATTGCAAGTTTCAATTTCAAGGTAACTCTATTAAGTTATATAAGAAAATATTATTAATATTCATTAGTAACTACATATAAAATACGATAACTTCTAGATGGTATCATTATCATTATCATTTAATCATTATCATTAATCATTAGCATTAATAAATAAAATCATTAGCAGGGTTTAATAGGATTCAAAGTTGTTAGAAATAGACATCGTGATCACTAGTTAAAAATTCATCTTTCCCACCCAGACGACGGAAATTAAAATTAGAATAAAGTTCTCCAGAGAAATCACTATTCTTTTGTTTTTCTTTTATGTGTGAAACACTCTGGTCGACAATAGAACCACCAGCATCATCCACAAAACTGTCTCTTGGCGTGGAATTATCATCGTTAGCATAAAACTCTAAGATACTATCATCTTTTATTCCCTTTATATTCTTAAAATTCTCATCTTCAAATTCATCAAATTCATCTTCATTCAATATCTGACTTAAACAGAAGTTTTCAGGATATTGATCATTTATTTCTTCTTCATCGTTCAAATAAGTGAAGTTATTCAACTGAGAAAACTCTCTTTGGGGATTAGCTTGATAAACGTAGTTAGGTGAAATCTGGATTGTATTGGTATTATGAATTTTATTGGCAGGAATATCTGTTAACAGTGAAACTTCAAGGTTAGGAACATGTCCTTGTTTGAAATGGGTGGCAATGTTATTTGGGGTAATCGTATCATTGAACCCTTTATCAAATGGATTTGTTGATAGTATATTTGTATTCTCGTCATTTAAGCATCTGCCGGATTTGGATTTGGTGTGCAGTTCTTGTTTATGATTTGGAAGTGGATGTTGGATATTATTTGTGTTATTGTTTTGACCGAAAACTTGTAATGATGATGTAACATCAAATTTATTAGTTCCTCTTGCATTAGCAGACCAGTCATCAACAAATGTTGAATTGGTGTCAACACATGCATATGAAGAACTCTGATTACTTAAAGATGTTAATTCTTGGCTCATATATTCGTTGAATTCAGAATTTGATAGAGAGCAACTTGGACCAGAAATGATAGAAAGCGAATCAGCAATTGTGGGTTTCTTTTCATTTAAAATTTGTGAAGATCCAACACTAGTTATGCCAGCTAAAACTTCAGATTTCTTCATGTTTGTATTTAGTGAACTTTGAGTAATAACATTTGAGTTTAAAGTCATGGTTGGATATGGAGTATAATTTTTGGTACCCAAGAATTGTGGATAATGATTCTCTGGACTATATCTGTAACCACTATCAACACATGTACCTTTGAAATATGGCATTGCACAAATTTGCTCAACATTGGCTCTTGTATTTGGGTTCCAAGCAAGACATGCTCTAATCACATCACATAAATCTTTCAACTCTGGAGCTGGTATAAGTTGGGAAATATCTATGCATCTTTTAAATGGTAGTTGCAATTGAAGTTTTGATGCAAGCTTTAGTGCGTCATCCCAATACCCATAGAAAGGATAATATCCATCGATATTGTTTCTTGACCAAGGGGTACCTAGAACCTCTATCACTTTCAATGTTTGTTCCAATTCATCATTGCCAGGAAACAAAGGTCTGAATGTTGCAGCTTCTGCAGCAACCAAGCCAAATGCCCAAATATCAACTGGTCTTGAATACCATTTGTTCCTCAATAAGATTTCTGGAGCTCTATACCACCTTGTAGAAACATATGAAGTATAAGGTCTCTTATTCTCAACATGGCGAGCCAAGCCATAATCTGCAATCTTTACCACAAAGTTATGATGACGCTGATTTTGATTTAAAAACGTTTTGTCATAATATCTGGTTGAAGAAGAAATCAAGATATTCTCTGGTTTGACATCACGGTGAAAATAGTCACAGCGATGAATATGACGAATTCCATTCAAGATTTGAGATAAAATAGACTTTAAAGTACTCAAGGAAAAAAGATTATGCTTTCTTGCTTTCATAAGTTGGTATAGATTTTGATCCATGCATTCCATAACAAAATGCAACTTAAATGTATAATCATCAATGAACATTTCATAAATTTGAACAAGGTTGGGATGGTAAGGCAAGGACAAAATAAACCTCACTTCTTTAACTTTGGTATAATCGTTCAAATAGTGTAGTCTTTTGGTCATAGTCTTGATGGCAACAACACCAGTAACTTTGTTTAAAAAGTTTTCATGTTCAAAATCATTGTTTCTTTCCAATAATGTTGACTTGAAGACTTTAAAATTAATGGGATCATTTAAATCCTTTAGACATTTAGCCAAACTAACCGAACCAAAGCTTCCTTTTCCTAAATTACTTATGATTTTGTATCTTGAATTGAAAGATTTTAGTGGTAAATAGAAAGGTGGAGTTTCAATATCAGGAGGAGGTCTTGGACGTTGACGTTGATGTAGGCGTGAACTGGAGTGATTAGATTGTAAATGTCTCTTTGGTGAATAACTCATATTTGTACTATACTATCTTTATATTTAGATTTATTTCCTTCCTCTTTTGATTGATGGTGGTGAATAAAGAGAATGGTGAGTGTCTCAGTAACGCGTGGAATAATATTCCTTCAGATAAAAGATATGAAAGAGTAACCAGCAAAAACAATCAACAATAATTGTGCAAGGAAACATGTACTCAAAACGTAGTAGTGTGAGTGTAGATTGTAGAAGCAGCGGTTGAATGCAGAGCGGACAAAGAGACAGAGAATCTTGATATCTCAATAAAATATTGAACTTGCAATTTATTGGATGTACTCAAATCACCTTGGTTTATTGCACCAGTGATCAATATTTGGCTTTTGTGGTCTGTGGATGGGTAAACAAATATTTTGCTTTTGTGTAACCTTTGGATCAACAAACTTCACCAACTGGGCGCTAAAAAATACTGTTAACAGACCTTACCAGAAATACATATCTTTTGGGCATTACTGTAGTTTGTTTATGTTCCTTCCAGTCCAAAAACCAGTTTGCTAAATCCTGATTCTTCAAGGAATCTGCTGGAGTTGGCCTCTAAAGACTGAGAGTTTGTGTTTGTGTTTGATTAGACGCTGAGGTGAAGAATTGGTTTTCTTTGTTAGATTTGTGGTTATCAGAGATGATCACAAAAGTGATGAAAGTAGATCTCGTTTACCCGGGCGATTGTCATGTGATCATATTATCAAATATTAAATGATATATTAATATGGTGAAAATGAAACACCATTGGTGATAGTAACTAGTCGATAGTCTATGTAGTATTAACTTTAAGGTAGTAGTAGATACTAGACTGTAGTAGTAGTGGAAACTTGATATAAGCCTTGTAAATTGCGATTCCAATTTCCTCTGCCTAGATAGAGTCCTGCAACGTATCCCTTCCGCAACTCTGGTGGGAGCTAGGCGGAGTTTAAAGGGACGGCTGATTCCCAGGCACCCACCGAGTCTGCCACTGCAACTCTGCAGCTATGTGCAGGGAAACACACGTCTAGAAGCAGTGCGGGCACACCGACATATGCACAATGACGTGGTCGATTCTTTTCTTGAGAATAGGCTGTTGAGACTTACTGGATTACTGAATATTGAATATTCACACAATCAATGTATGTAAGGAAATTAAATCATTAAATCATCAACACTACATCCACTCAGCTCTACACCTGTCACCTGCTGATCATTTCGCAACCAAAAGAACAACCATCAGTGGGTATTTAAAGCAAGCGTTATAGTCCTACAAATAAGCTTAAAAGGCGTTATCAAAGCACATTTGTCAAAATTCATAATCAAATAGCAAAGCAGAAGAGAATACTATTTAAACCTGTTTACAAGCATTATTATAATTTATCAACAAGACACTATAAACTCCAACTACTATAGATATTAGAAAATAGAAAACATGTCATCCAGCTCAAATGAGGACATTCCTGCATCATCATTGCCCTTCTCTGTGAAGTCAGACAACTCAAATACAAACTTGACACCACCACCAATAACACAACCAAGACCAGCATTGTTCCGTGATCACCATTCAACTTCAAGTATTCTCACAATGTCAAAGATTTACCAAGAAGAAAAACAAAATGCAGGGATCCATAATACTCCTTCGCCACCAACTTCAAAATATCCTTATCTTCGTCCAAATAGTGCATCATCATCATCTTCAAGATTAAATATAAACGCATCAACAAAAACCATGTCATCGATACTAGGAAACAGATCATCAAGTGCAAGTAAAAGATTACACAAAAGAGTATTATCTGGAAGTGGCGATTACTTCAATCCACCACAAGCTACACCTCCCGTTAGACCAGCAACTAGAGTGTCATCCCCTGCATTACCAATCCCAGAAGATATAACTGCTGCTTCTCCAGGTCCAAAATTACCAACGTTTCAAAAAGTCTCCTATTCTTTGGATGATCAAGTAAACCCAGCATTGACCAAGAATTTGTCTAGTTCAAAGATTTACGAAAGACGAAAGGCTAGAGAAACTCAATTTGAGAATGATTACAAAAAATCTTTCAACGAAGACTTTGCTTCAAGTGCAAATATACCTGGTGTTGAAGTTGATGATCCAGAAATTGACAAGATTTATGGAGAAAAAATGAATAGAATGAAGACAGAAAAACAGAATCAAAAAATCCAGAGAAGCAAAGATGTCAAGTTTACAGCAGGTGGTGCTGGTGATGACAACAATAGTGACAGTGATATTTCTTTCCATTCTGAAACAAATTCAACATCTTCTAAAAAGAAAGAAAATCAAAAAGAAGGTGCTGATTTAGACACAAATTCAACAACGGCAACAACAACAACTACAGAAGAAGGAAACAATGAACATAAGCAACATAGTAAAATCACAAGATTCTTCAAAAAGGTTGTCCAACCAGAGGATTATAGCGATTCTTTGGATAGTGACATTGACAGTGATAATGAGGTTGATTCTGATGGAGATCATGTTGGGATCTTTCAGAAATTTATCAATGTTGGTGGCGGTGGGTTGGTACCTGGTGCTGCAAAAGTTGAAAAGCCAAGAAAGAACAGCGATGAAGAACAAAATATTGGCCATGATGGTGATATTCCTTTGACAACACTGAACCCTGAAGATTTTGAGAAAGAAGCCAAAACTATTGTTCAAGCTCATGCCGAAAATGAAAGACAGAAAAAGGTTTTTTCAAATGAATCTGATGCTTCTACTTTAAAGGATTCGTTAGCTTCTTCTTCTAGAACTGATAGTTTTTTGGCACCAAACCCTGATTATTACCTTCGTGATACAGCTGACTCTTTTGACCAACATTTTGATGCTGATGCTGATGGCTATATTGCACCTCCAGAAAAAGTCCGTGGTGGTGTTTTGTCTTCATTGTTAAAGCTTTACCAAAATCAAGAACTTGCAAGATCACAACAACGTTTAACCACCTTGAATCCAGATTCTCCTACCAACTCTGGTTTCACATCACCAACATCAGAATATCCAGAAAGTAATTTCATGCCTGCTGGTGGTAGATCCTCAACTGCATTGCACAGATTAAAGAATATTGGGAAGAAAAAAGTTGCTATTGATGACAATAACTTGAATGAGCAACAACGCATCTTAAAAGACCACAGAAAGAATGCAAGTTTCACTGATATGTCACAATTTTTTTCAAAACAACCACAATCTACAGCAACACTCACTGATGATCAATTTCTATCACCAAATGCTACATCATCAAGACCAGGGTTGAGAAGGGATGCATCAAATTCTAATTTGCCTATTTTTGAAAAGAAAAGACCAAAGATGAAGAAAACAACAAGTGGATTCATCAAGACAAGAAGAGAAGCAGCAAAGGCCAGAATCACTGTCCATATTGCTGATGTGTTGCATCGACAAAGATTTATCTTACGTATGTGCAAGGCTTTGATGCTTTATGGTGCCCCTACGCATCGTTTGGAAGAATCCATGACAATGACAGCCAGAGTTTTAGAAATCGATGGACAGTTTATTTATTTACCAGGCTGTATGATGGTTTCATTTGGTGATGCAACCACAAGAACTTCGGAAGTTCAACTGGTAAGAGCTCAACAAGGTGTGAATCTTTACAAATTGCATCGTGTCCATAGAATTTACAAGAAGGTTATACATGATATAATCGGTGTTGATGATGCTAGTGCCCAGCTGGATGAATTGCTGGCACAACCACCATTGTATCCACCTTGGATGTGTGTGCTGTTTTATGGCTTCAGTTCTGCTATGGTTACACCTTTTGCCTTTGGTGGTGATTGGGTTAATTTGGCAGTTTCGTGTGGTATTGGGCTATGCGTTGGTGCTCTTCAGTTTCTGGTTGCTCCTCGTTCCAACTTGTATTCAAATGTTTTTGAAGTCTCTGCCTCTATTGTCGTGTCTTTTATTGGCAGAGCTTTGGGTTCAATCACAAATTCCAACATTTGTTTCTCTGCTGTTGTTCAAGGCTCTTTGGCTTTAATTCTACCTGGATACATCATTTTATGTGGTTCACTAGAATTACAATCCAGAAATCTCGTTGCTGGTGCTGTGAGAATGTTTTATGCTATTATTTATTCGTTATTTTTGGGGTTCGGTATCACACTTGGTGCTGCTATTTACGGGTGGATTGATAAAAGCGCAACTTCAGAAACAACCTGTGCTGTTTCCATTAGTCCTTGGTATAGATTTTTGTTTGTACCAATGTTCACAATCGGGCTTGGTTTGATTAATCAAGCAAAGGCATTTCAGATTCCAATAATGCTAATTATTTCTTGCTCTGGTTATGTTGTTAATTATTTTGCATCAAAACATTTTTACAATTCCACAGAATTCACATCTGCAATGGGTGCATTTGTCATTGGTATTTTAGGAAATTTGTATTCCAGAGTTTTCAAAGGTTTAGCCGTTAGCGCAATGTTGCCAGCTATTTTTGTTCAAGTTCCATCTGGTATTGCATCCCAGGGTAGTTTATTGGCTGGTATCCAAAATGCAAATACCCTAGTTTCAAATTCAACAGCATCAACTACAGATAGTTCTGGATCAGGTATTGGGTTTGGTATCACTATGATTCAAGTTGCTGTTGGTATATCAGTTGGATTGTTTGCATCTGCACTAGTTGTTTATCCATTTGGTAAGAAGTCAACCTCCATTTTTAGTTTATAGTATTGCATGTTTAAGTATAATGGACATTAGACATTAGACAGTGAATTTTGAAATATTAAGAATTTGTAATTATTAATTTATAATATGTAATATTTGAGAGCCCTTGAAGAAGAATACTATTTTTATTGTAGCTTAAAGCTCTTCTTTCGGTTTTCCGAGAAGTGTTGATGGAGTGCGGGAACCAGAAAATTTTTATACTGAAAAAAAAATTTAGAGATGAGCTTAACAAAACAATCATTAAAATCCAACAAGTTCGAACTCAAACACAAGATGTCCAGTTTAGCATCCCAGTTGAGTAGCATTGCTGTTGCTAACAACACTGTTGCTTTTGATCGTAAAAGAAGACAAAAAATCCATTCTGTTTCTTTGATCTACACCGCAAAGGTTGCAGCTACCCAAGATTATGAGTTCATATATTCTAATGCATTAGATGCCTTTGAGGAGTTGATTACCATCGACAAGAGATTTGCATATTTTAAGAACTCCTTGTTTAGTCAAACTTCTATTTCTGTTGATAGAAACGTTCAAACTGCTGAACAGAACAAAGATTTGGACAATGCTGTTACTGCGTATCTGTCATTGATCTCACCAAGATGGAATCTAACACCAGCTGTTCAAGCTACCGAATGGTTAGTTCGTCGTTTTCAAATCCACATTAATAACGCTGAACACCTACTGCTAAGCACTTTGAATTACTACCAGCTTCCAGTTTTCAAGAGAATATTGGATATCACTAAACTACCTCCATTGTTTTCAGGTTTAAACGGTTACAAGAATTCCGACAGAAACCCAACAAATACATCAATCGTCAAATTGTTTATTGATATTGACTTCTTCAATTTGTACATCAAATATTTGGAAGATGCTACAACAAAAAATATCTTGTATACAAATCAACTATTATTCTTTACATGTGCTGCTGTCAACACCATCGCTGTTTTGTCTCAAGACACAAAGAAAATCAATGAATTGATTCCTTTGGTTTTAGAAGTTTCTGCAAAGCTTCTTACCAGCTCTAATTCAGATGCTCATATTGCAAGTCACACTGTTTTGACTGTTTTGTCCACTGCTGTTCCACTTTCACAAGAAATCATTTATGCTGCCACTGAAACTATCTTGGCCAAGATCACTAAGAAAGCTGAACATTCTGCATTGATCTGTATCACCAAGTTATTCCAATCTTTAAATGATTCTAGATACGAAAATATTCCTGTTAGAATCTATAGATTGTTGATCAAGTTAGTTGTTGGTGATATTCAACGCTTCAATGATATTATCACATCCAGCAACACAAGCTCTGAAAAGTTGGTCACTGTTTTGATTAAAACCATTTTGGCATATGATTTCAGTGAACGTCTTGATTTAGTATTGAACACTTTGAAGCTTGTTAAATTACCTACTTTTGAAATTGGTTACATTATCAAAGATTCAATCATTGTTATTGATTTGATTGAACAAGATAAGTCACAGATCGTGAAGATCTTTGAATACTATGTTGCTAACTACAAAGATAGTTTGTTGTCAACTTTAAAAGAAATCAATCTTTCTTTGGATTTGTTGGAAGTGAAGTTACAGAGCTCTTTATCTGTTGAAGATGAAGTTACCGAAAAGGAAGATGTCAAAGAGATTGAAGCTGCAATTGAAACAAAGTCTGAAAATGTTGAAGAATTGATTGTGGAATACAAACAAAACAAAACATCCATAAAATCTTATTTGTCATCGGGGTTGAACTCCGAGTTTAACAAGCTGTTGGCCTTATATCTGAGATCTATTTCCTCCAAGTCATCCAATGAATTTATTTCTCAAGCCTTTACAAACCAATCTGCAGCTGTCACATTTTTGTTAAGAGTTGGTGTTTCACCATCAGCCCCAGGGTTTGCTCGTGTCAGTGCTTTGCAAAGTCTAAAAACTCTTATCGGCTCATTTGATGAGAAAATCAATTTCATGACTATTATTGCTGTTTTGCTTGCTGCATTGACCGATAATCGTCGTGCTGTTAGAGTTCTAGCTACTGAAATTTTCAACATTTTGCGTAAGAGATCATCCTCTAAGATTTTCTTGCAAAAGACTATCTACGGTTCTGATTCATCAAAGTTACAATTGATGTCACCAAAAGATACACAAGACTTTTTGGGAATGATAAAATCAAACTACTTGGTTGAATCAAATGATATCTCCAACATTTTGTTTAGTTCTGGTAAGCAGGCCAAGTTGTTTTTGGTCTTTTTGTCAAACCAAGCCAACATTATTTCTATTCCATATGTCAAGATGATTTTGTTGAATACTATTAGATCATCAGCCTCTTCTTTGAAGAGTGCATCCCTATCACAACTGTTTCAAGACTTTTTGACTTCTTACGTTACTTCCAGAGATGCCTGGAAACAAATTTCAGAAGAAAATAAGACTGATTTGCATGAATTTGAATCAGCTGTTGTTAAATTGGTCGCTCCAAAGGAAAAGAATAGTAATGCCATTCAATTTTTGATTGATTGTTTGGATTCATCTTACGAAGACTTAGCTGACTTAGCTGTTGAAAGAGTTATTGAGATCTTCCCAACTTTGAAACAAGATATCCAATTCAAGTTAGCCAAGACTGTTGTTGAATCCTTCTCTAAGGAAGCATCTCCAGCTTATGATGCAACAGCTGCTTTACAATCATTACCATTATCTAGTGAATTGATTGTTGACTTGTTGAAGGATTCTCAAATTAACCAACCAAAGAATGAACCGGGTGTTGCCAAGAGAAGAAGAAGATCTTCAGCTTCAGCTAGACAAGCTTTGAACAATGGTGAATTGGCCAAGATTGCAGACCATCACTTGGAAAAGGTCACTGTCATTTTGGAAACTTTGGATAAGAATTTCAAGTCTATCAAGCCAACTCCAGCTTTGTTAGGCTCTTTGTTTAACTTACTTGCAGATTTGGAAACATTGGGTAGTGATGCTGGTTTGCCAGTGTTGTACACACAAGAAACTTTGGCAACAACTATGGTTAAGGTTATCAGAGGTTTGAAGGAATCAAAGGTGACTTTGGACTCTAACAATGTCAGAACTGATATCGTCGTTGCTACCATTAGAGCTTCTCCATCTCCACAGGTCCAAAATAGATTACTGCTAGTTGTCGCTGAATTAGCTTCCTTAGCACCAGAGATTGTTTTGCACTCTGTCATGCCAATTTTCACATTCATGGGTGCTCATACTGTGCGTCAAGACGATGAGTTTTCTGTTCATGTTGTTGAAGAAACTGTTATCCAAGTTGTCCCAGCTTTGGCTAACTCTTCTGATATCAAGAAGAAAATTGAAG
Organism: Liangdongia berthetii; assembly: GCA_030564525.1. NCBI lineage: Eukaryota > Fungi > Ascomycota > Saccharomycetes > Phaffomycetales > Wickerhamomycetaceae > Liangdongia > Liangdongia berthetii. The sequence continues at coordinate 59,021 of JAJLVX010000426.1, read as the reverse complement.
AAATTGAATTCTTGTTGACCAGTTTTGCTTCTGCTTTCTCTCACATTCCAAGACATAGAAGAGTTAGATTATTCACCACTTTGGCTTCTACTTTGGGATCAAAGGAATCTCTACATCTGATTTTGTACTTGATTGGTTGTCAATACTCCAATGCATTGACAAGCAACCGTCACTCTGAAGCTAGATCTTTGGTTGAATTTTCCACTTCTTTCCTAAAGAATTTTGAAGCAGTTGAACAATTAGTTGCATTGAAATCATTTGTTCAGGTCTGGAAATCTATACCAGCCACTAATGATCCAAAAGACATCAAGTCCATCGCTTATAGTAGTGTTTTGAGTTCCACTGTTATGGGGTTGAGTGAAGAACAAATTGTTTCTTTAAAGAGTAATTTGATTCAATACTTGGATTTGACATTGTCTGGTGGTGATACTACTGCTATTCCATCTTTGAAATTGAAGATTGCATATGTTTTGTTAGATTCTGAAGCTATTACAGAGGAAAAAGATCACATTCATGAGGCATTTGGTAACTTTGTCAAATTCTTGTTGAAAATGTTGGCCCAAACTTCCCGAGAAGAAGAAGTTGCATCCAGATTGTTCAAATTGTTGGGTGATGCCTTGTCATTACTTCCAGTCGGTGAATTTGTTTCTTCTGTTTCCAAGTTATTGGTTGACGCAAACATTTCTTCCAAGATTCGTCAAAACTTGACTTTGCTTTCTTTGGAGAAGTTTGAATTGGAATCATCTGCCGATGTTGAAGCTCAAAAAGGTGCTATTGCATTGGTGGATGTTTTGTACACCAATATTGAAGCCAATATTGCTGTTGAGTTGTCTCAAGCATCTTATGACTCTCTTGGTTCATTGTTGCAAAGATTTGGTGACAAGTTTGACAATGAATTATTGGTTAGAGCATTAAAGCTGGCTACTTCTGATCTAGGTTTATTGAACTCCAATGGTGAGATCATTATTTCTTCTATTAGCGTTATCACCAACATTGTGTCTATCTTGGGTATTAAGACTATTGCATTTTTCCCAAAGATTGTTCCCCCAGCTTTAAGAATTTTCAAGGAATCTGGTGCTATTGAAGATGTAGAGGCTAAGAAGAACTTACAATTATCCATTTTGCTATTATTGTCCAGTTACGTCAAACGTATTCCAGCCTTTGTTACTACCAACTTACAAGATATTTTCAACGTCATTTTCACTGCTGATGGTGTTTCCGAAAACATTAGAGCTTCTGTTGTTTCTATCGTTGTCACCAACATGGACCACACTGCCATTATCAAGGTTTTGGCCAACTCTTGGGAATCTGTTTCCAAGATGAATGCTGGATCTATTGGTTTATATTTGGGTGCTTTGGATTCTACTGTTAACAGTATGGAAAAGAAAGCTGCTTCCTCACAAGCTGCCAGATTCTTTAAGTTGTTACTGTCTTTGTTTGAATTTAGATCTCAAAGTGAATTTGACCACAATGCTATCCATCGTATTGAAGCTCAATTCCACAGTATTGCTAACAACTACGTTTTGAAATTGAATGACAAGGCATTCAGACCACTATTTGCTATGCTTGTTCGTTGGGCCTTTAATGGTGAAGGTGTTGTATACAATAAGATTACTGAAGTTGAGAGATTAACAGCTTTCTTCAAATTCTTTAACAAGTTGCAAGAAAACTTGAGATCTATTGTGACCTCATACTACACTTACTTTTTGGAACAAACAATTGAATTGTTGAAGAGATTTGTGAGTGCTGATGTTATCGATGTCAACTTGAGACGTTTGATCTTACAATCTTTAACCTCCTCATTCAAGTTTGACCAAGATGAATACTGGCAAACTCAAGCCAGATTTGATATCATTTCAGAATCTTTGTTGGACCAATTGTCTAACATTGAAGATGTCATTGGTAAATACATTGTGAAGACTATTGCAGCATTGGCCAAGGACGCTTCCTCTGATGAACATAACAAGAAGTTGAACAACTTGTTCATTTCCCACATGAAGTCTGATTGTAAGCCAAGAGAAAAGTTCTGGGCCATCAAGTCTTTGGAATTGGTTTATCAAAAGGTTGGTGAGCAATGGGTGCTATTGCTACCACAGTTGGTTCCTATCGTTGCCGAATTGCTCGAAGATGACGATGAAGAGGTTGAATTGGAGACTCGTTCCGGTTTGATCAAGGTTATTGAAAGGGTTCTTGGTGAACCTCTAGATAGATATTTGGGTTAGAGATCTTAGACCTATAATCTGAGAGATTATTAATATTGTACTATAGAAAAAATAGACTGTTTTTATTGTTTACGTTTTGTAGAGCTCCTTCCTGTTTAATGTTACTGTCTCTTTTCTTGCAAATACGACACTTCCGTTTTCAGAATTGTTGATGTTTTTCAAAAAAATTAAGGAAAAAATACAACCATTTCGACAGGGAAAAAACCCTTTGAAAATAAACAGCTTTAGCCGCTCAAAAAGACATCTCTATTTTTCTGGGAAGAGAAGCATTGAACTATGCTATTCACGCCGAAGCACCAAAAGTTGATCTTGCAGTGCTATCCAGCAGGCAGGACACCAGACAAGAAACCAAATTCCTCGGAACTCAGCTATTTGTTGTATTACGCGTCCACAAGAAGAGTCAAGTTGGAGAAAGTTGGCAAGTACTTGGAAAAGAAGAATGCCTCAGATATTTCAAGAAACCGCACTGGTAATGTCCAAGTCACATTAGAGATCATTAGCGCGTTGATGAAGAAATGTCCTGATGATTTGAACGTTTTTGCGCTCAACGTAAATGAGATTTTGGAATCTGTACTAAAGAGTGGTGACCTGGTATTGTGCCAAAATGCAGAACCGGTTTTCCAAGTTTATTGTTCACTATTAGATGGTGAATTGTTCAGTGGTGATTTGGAGTTTGTCAACAAGTTTACCAAGTTGGCCGAATCATTCATCTCTCTGAGTTCTAAAGCATATTCTACAAATACAAACGATTGGAAAATTGTTAGTTTACAAGCAGCCGGTGATATTGCAAGTTGTAAGAACATTTCACAGGGTAATGGTAACTACATCGTTGGCAAGGCTATTCCATTCATAGTAAATGAGATTGCACAGAACTTTTCCGAACAAGAATTATTATCCAAGTTGAAAAGTATCACATCTGAACACGAGCTTTCAAAGATCAACACAATCCATTCAGACCCACAACTAGAACAACAACCACAGCCGCCACAACCACTTTTAGGCGGAAACAGTATTAATGACGTTTCAATCAATTCGTTACATGCCTACTTTAACACATCTTCTTCGACACAACTAACATCATGTACAAAGGCAATTTCTTCCCATTTAACACAAATGAACACAGATAGAAGATGGTCTTCTATCCTAATTCAAATGATTGCAAATTGGGTCCCAGTTCAATTGAGATTTATTGTATTGAGCATTTTGACTGGCTCTTTACAAAAATCAAAAAATCAAAAGGATCAATTGATCTTCCTTGACGCTATTTCCAATTTATTGTCCTCATCTGTCAACATGGTTGGTTTATCTGTAATTGATAACCTGCGTAACCTTTTATCAATGCAATCCCATCAGATTTTGGAATCTGAAGTTGGCTCATGTGTTGATTTGATTTTGGGTTACTCAAATGCCATTGGATCTTTAGCTACACATACTTATTATCAAGACCAAATCATTGATATGGTTGCTGAGGTTTTAGTCAGAGTAAGAGATGTTGTTAACGTTATGAATCAACAAAGTGCTGTTTCTTCTCAACGTGGAAATTACAAGTCATTATTGCTTGTATTGCTAGACAATGCCAAAAATATTCTTGTTACATCTAATGCAAATACTACAGTGCAAAGATCAACTGTTCCATTTGAAACTTTCATTTCCACAATTGACATTTTGGCATTCAGTAATACCAAAGCTTATACACCAGATGACATGTTCCAGATCCATTCCAAATATTCAGATGTGTTGATTACTGAATTAAGATTAGAATACAAAAACTCGGATTCTTTAAAGGCGAATCATAATGGGTTAATTTCCAATGCTGAAGGTAGTGTCTTGAATGTTTTCAATGAAACCATTGAAAAAATCTCCCAATTAAAGCCATACGGTGCAACTTCATCCATAATATTGATCATTGATTTGATTTTCCAAAAGTTTGGTTCAAATGCCATTGTTAATGGGTTACCATTCTTTTTTGAATGGCAATTAAAAGATGCATCCAATCAAAATGAATCTGAAGTTTTGAAAGATAACTATGGTTACATTATTGTCTATTATGCAGCAAAGATAACAGGAAATACAAAACTTGTCAATCAAGTTTTATCTGGTGTTGATTACCGCAAGGCAAATGGTTTATGGATAATAAAATCTGATATTCCAATTGAGACGAGTACACTTGCACCAAATTTCCAATTGAACAAGAATGATTTCACAAATTTGGCTAATGAATCCATACTACTTGGTTACAGTGACACGATTATGAAGGGACATTACAGATACAACAAGTTGAACAACCAATTGCCTGTTGATGGTTTACAAAATGGAGTTGATGGAAATGGTGGTAATGAAACCTTGATTACTGATGAACATGATCTATCCTTTGGTTCACATTTCACGAATCCCCAACAAAGCTTGTGTAAATTTCCTTCAATTTCTGGGATGCGTGGTGATAATAACAGTATCAAGAGTGCACCGAAATCTGTGAGATCCTTGTTAAATGCAAAACTTAATGCTCCAAAAGTTCAAGATTTGCGTGAAACCATTACAGGCGGAAGTTTACAAAGGCCAGGCGTTGGTACCAATGGTAATGCCACTAATACAATCAACACTGCTGATGCTGGCTCAATATTACTAAAAGATTTGAATTTGGATACAACTTTTAGCCAGCGTGGGAACTTGTTTGCATGAAGAGAGAAATAATAAAATACTCAGACGTGTAATATGATATAAAAAATAGATTTGAAATTGTAATAAAATACATGAATTAAATTCTGTCAACTTTAATACATACTTATAATCAAAATTAACATCGTAATATAATAATAACAAAAAAAAAAGAACATAAAAAACTCCATTATAACAATATATACACCACCGTTTATACTATTTCAGTTCAAGTGGTATAATAATCATAGTAATGCTGTTAGACAAAGCAATTTGGAGATTGGATAAAATAGTGCAGGATGATCATGTGGTGGGTTAGTTATAAAACTTATTCTTCGTCTTCGTCGTCGTCCTCTTCTTCATCGTCAGACCCTAGAGCAGCAAAAGCATTGAAAGCAGTCTTTGGTTGTTCCGCAAGGATGTCTCTTGGGTCAGCTGGCTTGGAGGAAGAGATGTTCTTGTTGTTTGGACGGACCTTGACTTGGGTTTCTCTTAGAGATTCCTTGAACTTATCCTTCGAAGCTGCAGCCTCATCGGCACCAAAACTCTTCTTCTTGGTGTTCAAAGTGACCCAACCGTCAGCATCTGGTTGTGGAACTTCATGGACACGTTTTGGACGGGACTTGTTGAACTTTGGTCTGTTACCTATGAGGAAATTATGATGTTAGTATATATAATTTATTCAATCGATTTGATTGTCTTGTGGTAGGATTGGATACGAACCATGATGAGATAGTCTTCTGGCACTTGATAAAAAAGATATTGTTAGTATTCATAATGATGAACAATATACCTTTCGAGTACTCACCCTTCAGTGGCTTCACTATAACAATGTGTTAGTATGATACTAGGGACCTCACACGCCTCAAATTCGATAAATAAACATCACCACATACACTTGAGCTTGGTGTTCTCTTTGCTCATCAACAGCCTTAGCAAAGCCTTCAAAGTCAACTCTCTTTGGGACGTAGGCACTTTCGCGCAATTGGATCAACTCAGTCTCGGTGTACTTGGCCATCTTGTCAAACTAAACGGATTCTTCTTCAGCTCTACGATTCAGAGAGGGTTTGGTCTCTTCTGTTGATTTTTCCACTTTTTTCAGTACTGAAAATTTTTTTTTGGACAATTTCCCAAAAGAGAAATATTTGGAAAAATTATTTTATTTAGTGGCATTTGATACTCATCTAGTGGTTATTCTGTTCTATATTGGTTGTTGATATACACGATGCCTATTGCCAAGTCACTGAGTAAGGTCAACAAAGTCATTTCCAAATCAAAGGGTGCGATCCATCCAAAGGGAAGAAAGTTCAAGCAGCTGAATAGAGCCACTCTAAGAGAGCAAAAGATCAATGAAAAGAAGATAAAGCATCAAGAACGTAAAGAGATCGAGCTACAGAGAGTGGTGTTCATCCAAGAAGCAGTCAAGAACAGAGACGAGCAAGACACATTTGGCGTGGACGAGATCAAACTGTTCATCGAAGCCTTCATCTCTCGAGATGATGAAGAGATTGAAACTTTACAAGCTGGAAGAAGAAAGAATAGACCTGCGTCAAATAGACAAATGATCTTAGAGAACAAAAGAAAACATGAGTGGGCTGAATACGAGTCTGGGTTCCGTGTCCCAGATTTGACGGATGCAAAGTCTGTTGAAAGCTTGAGAAAATGGAACGGTACATTTGGTGGGTTAAACGTTGTCAAAATTGTCTTTGTCTCTAAATCTTCTACTGAGGTTGAAAAGACTGATATTCAAATGGGGTTGTAATTGTCATGATTGTGATTATTATTATATTTTTATTATAGATATATTTATATTAATTAGTTGTATGGGTTAATTTTTCATCATTCTTTGCATTAATACCTTTTTCTTTCTTTAACTCTTCATGTTCAAAGTAGTAACCTAAACCATACAGCATAGATAAAAACAAGATTGTAGATATAGCAGTAATCCCAACAACTTTCTTTGTATTCTGATTTCTTGCCTCTTTTTCTCTATCAATGAATCTTTCAAAAACTAACACTTTTTGACTGGTATCACCTCCAGATCCAATCAACTTCCAACCACCCTTCTTCTCCAACTTGTTAATCTTTTTGAAATATTCTTCAGCATTTGGAACATTGTAAAAAATTGTGAACAAATCCTGCTTTCTTTCACCCTCAACAGGGTTCTCATTCACAATAATTTCTTTATTATTCACAAGAACCATGTATTCATGTTTAATACTGTCATCACTGTTGAAATCCAAAGGCTTGTAAACGCCAGTATCATCTTTTTCAAATTTAGGAATGAACTTGAATATAGAAGAATCAATTGGAGTGAAGAAATTATTCTCTTCTAAAGTTCTTGGAACCTTGCTGAACAAACTTCTAGACCATTCGTACGCTTTAGACATTCTAAACATTTCTTGATCTTGACGTTGTTTATCATCTCTGGCAGTTTTCAAAAGACCTTCTAAATCTTGTTGCTTGAATTTATTTTGCTTTGCCTTTGCCAACTCTGCAGCCTTAAAATCTTCTTCGTCATCCTGCTTGATCTTTAATTTTAATTCTTGTAATTTCAAATCAGATTGATGTGAATCAGTCTTGGGAAGTCCACTATCAACTAATCTCAATAAATCGTCAATTTCATTGTTATTGGCTTGGGGTTTGCCTTTAACACTTTTCTTTGGACCAAAATGTGTCAATTCACCAAGTAATTGATTATTCTTTGCTCCGTTATGCTTCGAATTCTTTCTCTTTCTCTGATATTTTGTTTGTTGCAATATAGGTGAATTTTGTAATGTGTTCAATAATTCATTCGCCTTTGCAAGCTGATCAACATCCTCGTTTTTTGTATCTTCATGGGGAATGGAGGTTTCAGGTTGTACTGAAGAGGACGTTTCTTTCTTATGATTTGAGTTGATCCGTACTGATGATGCAAAATACCTATTGAATGAGTTCCTTGTGCTGTTCCTTATGATACTTTTTGAATGCAATTTTGTAATTTTAGAGATGACCATTGTGATACCCCTTGAATGTAATATGATGATATTGCTATATATGCTAATTTCTATGGTTCGCCTTTTAATGAAATATATTTGAATTTTGAAATATAATTGATTGAGTCAAACTAAAAAAAAAGATTATAATTAGATCTAGTGGTGCAAAAAAAAAGTAATTGTTTAAGCAAATAGTAAGGTATCTTACATCAACTATAATGTAACACCCATCCCATAAACTCCAACGTCGCTTTTATGAATTCATTAATTCACTCTTGTTGTAATTTTTATCGATACAAAATCGTTCGTTAAAAGTGGTATGCTGACTAAGCAACATTGTAACTAGTATACTCTTTGGCAAATATTACAGCTGTACAAGAACTTAATGTCGTGGACACGACTCACGAGGTAATGTTGGTGTAACATTGTAATATTGTGGATGGACAGCTGCCAGCTGGAGAAAGAGACATTTAACTCAGAGTACAGTGCAAAATAATATCAGCAAGTGTATATTTCTATATTGTATGAATGCAGTAGATACAATTTACGAATGGCTAGCTAATATAGTTATATATGTATAACAGTGTTCACTGTTTGTAATGTGTTATTCTGTTTCTAGCTAGTAGCTAGTAGCCAATCCAGAGTCATATATCATATATGTATCAGGTATCAGATGTAATGTCATGTCTAAAGTTCACAAAACATATGTTTCTATGCACTCACTTCTTGCCATCCAAACCTTTCGACGAATCATTCTTGACTGGGTTTGATCTAAACAAAGAAGGAATCTTCTCAGTAAATATTTTTTTGAATGGAATAACAACCACTCTAGCAAACCATGGTGTCATGAGTAACGAAAACCCAACACGAACAGGAAAGGATGCCTAGAAAAAAGGTGTTAATAGACATCGAGTATCAAATATATCCAACAGAGTACTTACTTTCACAATACCATATGCCACTGCACCTTCAAGAATAAATCTTGTACGATCATGGATGGACCAATCAGCAATACTATCACCAAGCTAAAAAAAAAGTTAATAAGATTAACAGAAAAATTTAAAAACACAAATGGCTCACAAGTTTCTCTATCGCAGCACTTCCCTTAATCAATACCCAAGAAGGTAAGTCTGTTGGAAGAAAGTTCCATTGATGGAAAATATACCATAACCCAAATAGTGGTACTATAGCAGTTAATTCATGAAGAACAATGAATGATGTGATGTGTGAAATAGGAGCATTGATAAACCTCGATGCATATTTTTCGAGTGATTTTGGTAGTTTTGATGTGATGGTTTCAAGTTTTGTGTGTTGTTGTTGTTGCTGTTGCTGTTGTTGTGGGTGTCTTAATGATGGAGAAAATGCTCTTAGAAAAGATGGTTTTAAAGGTCTCGTAACTGATCTTACGCCCAGTTGTCTTGTACATTGCAACAACAACATTCTTCTTCTTCTATCACTTTCTTTTTTCTATTGTTGCTATCTGTTTCACCGATTAACAAATATTTCACCCAAGTTTAATGAGCAAATTTAAACTGCAAACTTCACCATAAAAACAAAACGAAATTGAGGGATCCTTTTCCAAGAGATTACAAACAAGAATGCCACTGCTAAGAAGTTAACACCCAAAGAAAACACTGATGCTGTATTACTGCCATGCTCGTTAAACCACCCAGAGTCACTGGATCGTCATGTTGACGCTAGCGGCTAGGCTGCACTGTCAACAGGGTCATACACGTGTAGAGAGAAGACTTCACCATCTAAGCTACATAAGTGGGATTTGGTTGAAAAATTAATATTTCAACCTCAAAACCAAAGATATGATATTTTCTTCCACTTTCACACACTTCCAATCAGTTCAGTCTTGCTAGTTATGGATCAAGAGACTCTTGAGTTGAAATCCACAAGGAGATCCAGTTGGAGACATTTCGCTGGTATTGCTTCAATATTTACATCGATGCTAGTCTTTGGATTATACATCTTGATTCAAATCAAAGATACTTATGAGCCTCTACTAGACATATCAAAGTTTTCAAACATCACAAATGATGCTCTGCTTTCAACTCCAGAATGGAAACTAAATACCAACAAGGCCTATGCCATCAAGCGTAATGAATGGAAATACAGCGCTGCACCTCAAGTTAGAGAATACACTTTTGAAATATCTGACATATTGGCTGCTCCAGATGGAGTTTGGAGAAATATGACCGTTATCAATGGCAAATTCCCAGGTCCAATGGTTGAATGTAATGCTGGTGATAAATTAAGAATTCATGTTAAAAACAGTGGTGCTACACCAACTTCCATCCACTTCCATGGTTTATTCTTCAACCATTCTAATTTCTATGATGGTGCTGCTCAGATTAACCAATGTGAGATCCCAGTGAACTACACATACACTTATGAGTTCAGCATTGATGAAACACAATGGGGTACTTATTGGTATCATTCACATTACTCTACGCAATACGCTGATGGTGTCTTAGGTCCTGTTGTTATTCATTCTTTAAAGGAGCAAGAACTTATTGAATCTGAGTACGATGAAGAACTTGTTGTTCTGATTCAAGATCATTATCATGACGTTGCTTCAAACTACTTGGAAGATTACTTGGCACCAGACAATGAAAACGATGAGCCAACTCCAGATAATGGGTTAATCCAAGGCTCAAACACGTTCCAGTACAAAGATGAGTTCCCAAGACCATTTGACAATGCATTATCAGCATACCATGTTTTCAAATTCAAGCCTGATACTCGTTATAGACTACGTGTGATCAATTCTGGTTTTTTTGCTGATATGGATTTCACTATTGATGAACATCCATTCACAATTATTGAAGCTGATGGTACAAATGTCAAGCCTGTTGAAATTGATGTCTTGAACATTGCAGTGGCACAGAGATACTCTGTTATTTTTACAACAAATGCAACGAGTGATAACAATATGTTTTGGATGCATGCTAAGATTAACGAGTATTGTTTTGGTCACATGAATCCAGTCTTGAACACTGATACTCGTGCGGTTGTCACTTATGGAGAAGATTCTCCAAGACAATTGGGTGTTTTCCATAGCTTGAAGAAACACTTGTCAAATTTGCTATCACCATTATCAACAGAGTACCAATATTACAGAGATCCAAGATGTCAAGAGTTGGATGAAAAATTACTACACCCTTTGATTCCAGACCCACCACCAATGGATTGGGATTTCCATTTCAGAGCTGATGCTGCTTTCATGATTGGTGCACATAAGCTAGATAGAGGGTTTTTCAACTATACAACATATAGACCACTTGATACTTCAACTTTATACAAGGAATTAACAAACGTTTCTCAAGATGATGCTTCATTAAGAGTGAATGATTTGACTATTCCATGGGATGATCAGTTTGTCATCAACATCAACAAACAAGGTGCTGTTGTCGACTTGTTGATTAACAACCTGGATGATGGCTCCCATCCTTTCCATCTACATGGTTACAAGTTTTGGATCCTGAGAGCATCTGGTGGTAACTTCAAATTTAAGTATTATGACCAAATGAATCCAAATAAGGAGTACATTAAGAGAGATACCATTAACATTCCTGGATATGGTTATGCAGTTATTAGATTTGTTGCTGATAATCCAGGGGTCTGGCCCTTCCATTGTCATATTGGGTGGCACATGGAGGCTGGTCTATTGATGCAATTTAACATTTTGCCAAATATTTATAAAACTTGGGAGTTTCCTCAACAATGGACTGAAATTTGTGAGATAAAGCAAAAACAGCTGGATACAGAGCCAACTGCTACTTAATATGCAGGTCATGAATTAAATTGAACAATATTTAACGTCTAGCTGCAGCTGTATTTCATTGCACCATGCACAGCTAGTTTCCTTTATTTATTACAGCTTTATTTATTACTAATTTATCTATAGTTATAATTTAATTAATTAAACGAAATGAAAATTCAATTAATGATATTCTAAAATATATAATGTATAAAGTGTATAACTATTCCAATTAGTTGTTTTTCCAAACGTTTTCAAAGTAATGCTTAACAAAAGCCAAAGGATGGTCTTCACCTTTAGCACCCATGCTACCAATACCAGGTGAGAAACTGGTGATTGGCAAAACCAAGATATCACTAACCAATTTTGGAACTTCCAACTTGGTAAAATCCTTCCATGTGATCTTAGAATACAACCCACTTTGAACATAATCGTTAAAGTATGTGAAAATGACATCAGTCCAGATACCACCACCAGTCCACTTCATAATGTCCAAGTTGTTGTTAATAACCATTTCATCAGCTCTCTTTCTCTTCAAAGTTACCTCAGTGATCTTTGCAACAACTTCTCTAAGTATTGGATGGCCTGGCTTTGCTTGAATGACCCATTGGGAGAATTGTAATCTTCTAGCGTACAACTTTCTCCATTCTGGAGTATCAGGATCAGTACCAACACCAATGATCATACCAATTTCATTTGGAGAAACGTTTTCTGGAATCCAGTTTGGAACTGGTTGTAATGGTAGAGTATCAACATCAGCATAAATACCACCTCTTGCTAATAAAATCAAGTATCTAAAGAAATCCATCTTTAGGATGATACTTGGCAAAGCATCATAAGCTTCAACAATTTCTGGAATACCAACATACAAGTGATGAATGATAGCACTGGAAGTATCATCATTGAACAATTCATGGACAAACCCTGGATTCTTGACAGCCCATTGAGTTTCACCTTCTTTGAATTTTTCACCAAACCTTTCATCATTCAACCCATACTTCCAACTTTGCCAGATATAAGCTGGGAATTTTCTACTTTGATCGTATGGGAATAAAAATGCTAGCTTTTCACGAAGAGTGGAATCTGCAGGTGGACGACGTAGTTCTTCAATCTTCTTTTCCAAATCCTTACGATCCTTTTCCAATTTTTCAATCTTTTCGTCTTGTTGTTTTAATAATCTTTCAGCGATGTTCTCTAATTTATTTGTGATTTCTTCATCTTTTCTGCTGTTCAAGTTTAATAAATTTTCATTTGGAATCTGTTTTAAAACTTCTTGTAAATCAGGAGCTTTGCTTGGTGACCACTTGTACAGCAAAAGCAAGACAGAAATTATTGTCACAGAGATCAGGACTATTCTTCTTAATGGGTTTGATCTAGCAGCCATTTCACACGGTTTTTTGTGTTTTATTTGTTGGTGATGATTTGTTGATCAGAACCGTGAAACGTGAAAGCAAAACTTGAAATTAATCACTCTCTGACAAAAAGACCCCCAAAATGCAGCTGTAAATGAATAGACTGTGTGTAATATGGAAAAGCCAAAGAGAAACAACCAGAGTTGGAACGAATAAAGCCTGATAGATGATCAACTATAAATAAAGTTGAGAGTTTCTTTTCTTTTAGATCTTTGCAAAAAAATGAAACGAAACAGGGATTGTCACGTGACTAAAATAAATTACGTAATATCCTTCATCAATTACACAGAATTAGAGATATTCCATAGAAGTAATTAGTGTGTATTAAAGATGTATTCTGATGCATATTTTGTGGTATTCATTCATAGTGATAGTACCAATATTAGTTTGTTTGTGCAAAAAATCTGAGTTCAATTTAGAAGAACACTTTAAAGTCTAGTACTCAACCAAATAGACTCCAGTTCTCAATCTTCAGCGAGCTGACAACTTCTTTAACAACAGATTGACCTAATGATATTCTTTTGTATGCCTTATTATCTGTTTCCGTATTTTTTTCCCACCCAGAATTGTGTAAAGTTTCAAGATCAACAAGTTCAGCTTCATCAGAGACAGGAACGTTGAATGTAACAAGCAAATCTGTGTCTGTCTTTGCAATTCTAATCAAACCAAGTACAATTACCAAAGTAGCTTTGTGTTTCTTGCCTTGAGACTCATCTCTACCCCATTTCAAAGCGGGTTCTACTCCAATACCAATGTATGATTTTATGTTTGGAGCAACTTGGTTGGAGACTTCGTCAATTGTTAGTAGCTTCCATTCATTATCAGTGCTGTTTAACGAAGAAATTTCACCAAAATGTGTCTTTATAGCATCAATATCATCTCCAGCAACTCTTTCCATAAGATCAATAATGATACCATCATCTTTGTTCAACTGTGAATAGTCTGTAATATTTTTTGTAGGGTTGACAAAAACTTCTTGAGTGTCAGGAATTTGTCTAAAATCAGAAGCATCAAGTACTCCAGATGGAATATTTGCTGTGATTGCCCCACCATATAGTTCTTTCTTTGAATAATCAGTCATTTTCTATTTGTGTTTGTTTTCAATATAGAGAAATTACTTTCATCAGTGGTTCATCATCAATCTCTAGCAATTATTTAAACAAGATGGTCTGTCATCTAAAAAAGTGTCAAAACCAGATGCAAACAAAGTCTAGTACTACTAGTTGTCATATTTATCAATAATAATTTCTATTATCTCAGTGGTCTGAAGTCCACCAAATTCGAGAGTCGAAGATATTTCTTGTCCCCTCACCCTGGGTCCTGAGAATTGACATATTAAGTTTGGAGTTAGATTACTGATCATCATTAATAATTAGATATTCTTTCTAAAATACAGCACCGGCTTTTAGAAAAGTTGTTGTTTATAATTATTATACTGATCCAGGAGTCAACTTTGACACTCTCAACCTTGTCTTCCAAACAGTATGCGAGTATAAACATGAGCATTTCAATAGACAGGTTGCGTAACGTCCAGAGAGGATTCGATTCGATTTTTTGATAAGGGCACGAAATCCTGTTTAGGCAACAATTTTGAGATTCGATTTTTTGTAGCCTGATTGGTATATGTAGTTCTTTAACTCTGTCTTTCTTTAACAATGCTTTCATTAGAAGAAAAGCTACGCATCATAAATGCACTGGAGAGTGCCACAAACATTTTAGAAGCCCAGTCAGCCATAGTTCTAGAGATTTTACAAGGATATGAAGCAGTAAGAAGCTGGAGAAACCGCTCTAACTTGTTCAGGTTTGAAAATTTACCAAACGCCACTTGCTTAGCGTTAACAAGATTCTCCAAACAACAATTAGTTGAGCTTGAGGATGCTTTAGGATTCACTCCAGACCAATTTCACACAAGAGATTTTTCTTGTCTGCCTATTGAGGCTATTTTTATTACGTTGAAACGACTCTCCTACCCCAACCGTCTGATTGATTTCAATTCAGACGTTTCAAGCATTACAAATAGATCAGAATCAGCAGCTTCTCATATAATTAACAAGACTCTAGCTTTAGTTTTCAAGAAGTTCAAAGGGATTATAAGAATGGACAAGCGTTTATTTAGTCCAGAACAGCTTTTGCTCAATGCTAGCGTTATTCACAACTTGGGGTGCTCTATCGAAGGTATTGTTGGTTACTTGGACGGTACTCAGTACTTACTATGTAGACCAAAAGTTGGACAAATGTATTACTACACTGCTTATAAAAGCTGTCATGGTTTGAAATATCTAATAACAGTGTTTCCTAATGGAATGATACCTTCAATTTCGCTTCCAGAAACAATTAGAGTGCACGACAGCTCTTTACTGGCAAACCATCATTTTGATGAACAGTTCAAGCCATATTTTGGTGTTAATTGGCCTTTAAATAAAGATGAATATCGGTTCTACTGGTACGCAGACATGGGATTCCCATCTGTTGGTTTGGTTAAAGCTGCAAAAAATGGTACCAGATCATTACCATACACTGATCCAGCAAGACAACAATACGAATCAATGACCAAATTTCGTGTCAGTGTTGAACACATCATTGGCACTTTAAAAGAGACATTTAAGTTTCTGACATATAAAAATGACTTGAAGTTATTGCTACAGCCTGTTGATTTATATTTTGAAGTTTCTGTTCTATTTGCGAACTGTTTGAATATCTTACATCCCAATAAAATATCACAAGAGTATGGATTACAACCACCATTTAAAAATTTACATGAATACCTTGATATTGATAGACAAATTCCAAGTATTGTTGATGGGTTTATAAATGATCATGATATGGATGAATGAATGAATATTATTCTTAAAGTGTACTAGTTTAGAGTTTTGTGATCAACTAATTCATAATCAGGTATATTAATGTATGTTTATAATATATGTCGATATAACTTATATAATTTTTGGTATACGTTTCATAGCTAGCTATATATCAGTATTAGAATGGTTATTTCCTGAAGATTCACGAGCGGCCATGATGGGTGTATTAATAGCATCAGTAGTGTTTATTATTTTATCAATGTGATTGGAAACATCAGAATAACCACCTTGATTATCACTGATACTCAGTCTTCTTCTCTTATTAGTATTTGAATAACCACCTTCATCATGATCGGTACTAGCGTCAGAAAACCCAGTGGAATCAGCACCATATGCATTGTTATTATCATTAATAATATTTCTTGTATTCCCGTTAGTTGTAGCAGCAGTGGTTGAATCGTTTGATCTCTGTATATCTTCAACAAGAAGTTTTTTAATATCGTCAAGTTCATGGTACAAACCTGATAAGTTTTTTGTGATAGTTTCACATTTTTCTTCAAGACCATCTACTACCGATATTTTTTTCATGTTTCTCTCATCTCTCTTTCTCTTCTTTTCTTTATCCTTTTTCATTTCCTTAATTATGTCTTTTTGGTTTTTGTATAAATCTTCTTCTCTGAGACGTATTCCAGAATCAATCAACCTTCCTTGGGATAAGCTTTCTCCATTTAATGGACCACCTGAGCCAAACAACATCCGTCTCTCTTCTTCTTCTGTTTTTTGTTTATCCTTGGCTGCCATTTCTTTAGATAAATATATGTCCATTTTGACTTCATCATCTTCTAAACAGTGAAAAGAGTTTCCACTTGAGTGTTGGAATGATGCTAACTTATTCAGTGTATTTTTTTTCAACCTCTTAAATGTATCTTTTGCGTGCTCTCCAGTTAACCCTTCTTCATCATTTATACCCATGGTTTTGTTGTATTTCTTCGAAATTGTATTCCAAAATTTTATTAATGTTGAATTTCTTTCATAAAGAGGGGTTTCAAGTAATATATTCATCAAGTTAACTCTCTGATCTTTGTTTGTGATCATGTAGCGTGGTTTTCTAGAAGATGATTTTGAGCTTGTGGAGTGATCAACTATAGTTTGACTTGCAGGAGAGCTTCCCACTACTGTACTTGAAGATTCAGCATTGGAAGAACTGAAACTTTGCCTGTTTTCTTTGTCAATAGTAGTACTAAGTGTATTATTTTCTTGGTTGTTGATTAGCTGTTTGAATTTTTTGAACTTGGATGGCACAAAATAAGGAACAGAAGCTTGCTTAGCAGCAGCAGTGTTCGTGGTAACTTGATTAATATCAAGCGGTTTCAAGACTTCTCTATTCTTCTCCTGTGACATCTCATACAAGTGTTTCTATGATGTTGTAGTATTGTGATTCGTGAACTATTGAAATGTAAACAAAGTTGATCAGAAAATAAAAAACAAAACAACCCTTCCACATTGGGAAACTTTTTGGCGAATCCCAGTGAGATTGGCGAAGTCTCAAAAGTCACGTGTAGGATTCGCCGGTGGCCCTACCAGTTGCCTAAATAGGAAATTTTTGAAATCCGGGTAAGACCCGCGGACGTTACGCAACCTGTCTAATACATAGTTCTATAAAATGCTCTTGCAAGTTGACTGTAGTCTGTTACAGTCAATCTATGGAAGTACAGCTAAACACACCTTAACACCATTTAAAATATTAAATCGATGACACAATATATTACCTAATACAACAAAGAAAAAAATATCGGTAGAAATACCGATCTAGCACCAATCATTTATACGACCTGTCCCTGTAGTAGAGTAGGTACTAGGTAGTACTAGGTAGACCACAGTAGAGTGTACTTGTAAGCTGTTTACACGATCCCCCAGATTCCAGAATATGCGCTGCCTAACACCTAAGCTCTAGAGTCTAATCTTTTAGGCAAGAGATCCACAAAAATAATTTTCCCTTTTCAGCTGGCGCAGATGTCGGTCGGCAAGTAGCGATCTGCTGTAGCCGATATCACAACATACCGATATTCACTCACAGTTGTCAGAACTGAGTGGTGGTAGCCCCTCTTGTGATTATTACATTAAACAATATAAGGAGGTGTATATCCTAATTATGTTGATCATAATTTCTTGTTAATGTCCTGTTTGGCGTATGGAAAACTATGTTTTTTTGTGTATACATCTTCACTTTACTACATAGATAGCTAGGCAGAGCCTGGGCAGGGCTCACACACTCTAGGCTCAAGCACGGCTGACTGGACAGAGGCATTTATCATTTATGTATGCTGAAGAAGGCAATCTGACCGGCTAGCTACTGCAAAACAAACCACTACAGTATCGAGGGATATACATATATAAAGAATTAACACTCCCTCATCATGTATTTCTTATGTGGTTTTATTCACACGCTACATTTTCATATAATTATAACACAGTAATCAATAGAGATGAGTCAAAATCACCATCATCAAACCGATAGTGATAGTTTGGCCAGTGTCGACTCATATCACCCAGAAGCTCTTGCAGCAGACAATACAAGCACGCATGCCCACAACGGTGGTGGTATTGCACAGATCGTCAGAACAATAACACATCGTACTGAAGAAGATGAAAAGGATCGTGAAGCTTTAAAAAAGTTAACTACAAATAACCCAGGTGTTGAAAACTTGGTGCATAAATTAGAAAGCCGTGCTGGTGCTCTAGGTCCACTAGAAGATGGTATAGATATTGAAGAAGTTCATACTCATGTTGTTGACCCTACAGATGTTCACCCAGAAGATGAATGGGCATATCCAGTCGATGCTGATACTGGTATGAGAATTGTCCAGTTTGTCCCAGATGATAAGGCTGATCCCAGAAACTGGTCCAAAGCTCGTAAATGGTTCTTAACAGCCTATTTAGGGTTTGTCTGTTTCAATGTCGCTTTTGTTTCTGGTGTTGTTACTGGTGATATTGAAGGTCCAATGAAAACCTTCCATGTTTCTCAAGAAGTTATTATCTTGACTGTTACACTACTAGTTATTGGGTTTGGTATTGGTCCTTTGATTTTTGCACCAATCTCTGAAGAAATTGGTAGAAGACCTGTGTATGTTGTTACCCTAGGTATTGCTGTTGTCTTCATCGTCCCTTGTGCAGTTGCAAAGAACATTGGTACTCTACTAGTGTGTAGATTTCTTGATGGTCTATTCTTTTCTGCTCCAATGTGTTTGATTGGTGGTAACTTGGCTGAGATGTGGAAAACAGACGAGAGAGGTGTTGCAATGTCTGTTTTCTCAGCAGCTCCATTCATTGGTCCAGCATTGGGTCCATTGATCGGTGGTTACATTGGTGACAATGCTGGCTGGAGATGGATTTACTACGTTACTTTAATCTTTTCTGGTGTTGTTTATGCTGGTGTTATTCTATTCGTTCCAGAAACTCATCATCAAACCTTGCTAAAGAAAAGAGCTAAGAAATTAAGAAAGTTAACTGGTGACGAAAGATACAGAGCTATTAGTGAATTGCAAGAACGTTCGCTAAAGAAAGTTGCCGAAGAAACCCTATTGAGACCTTTGATCTTGTTGACGGAACCAATCGTTTTCTTAATCACCATATACATGTCTGTTATCTATGGTTTGTTATACATGTTCTTTTTTGCTTACCCAGTTGTCTACATGGAAGGTAAAGGTTGGAGTGCTTCGAAAACTGGTTTGATGTTTATTCCAATCGCTGTTGGTGTTATTTCTGCCACTGCTGTTGCTGGTTTCTTCAACAACGATTACTTGAAGCGTGCTAAAAAATACGTTGACCGCGGTGAAGTTGCACCAGCTGAATTAAGATTGATCCCAATGATGATTGGTTGTTGGACAATTCCAATTGGTCTATTTGCATTTGCATGGTCCTCATATCCACACGTTTCTTGGGCTGGTCCATGTTTCTCAGGGTTTGCTTGTGGTTTTGGGTTCAATCAATTATATAACCCAGCAAACAACTATATTGTCGATTCATACCAACACTATGCTGCTTCAGGGTTAGCCGCAAAGACTTTCTTGAGAAGTATGTGGGGTGCAGCTGTTCCATTGTTTACTATTCAGATGTATCACAGACTTGGTTATGAGTGGGCTTCTTCATTGTTGGCTTTCATTTCATTAGCATGTTGTGCCATCCCATATGTTTTCTACTTTTTCGGTGCAAAGATTAGAGCTAGATCCAAGTATGCTTATTCTGCAGAGAAGGCAGAGAAGACCGAGGAAGCAGAGAAGACAGATGCTTCTTCTGAATAATTGCACAATCATATCATCAAATTACAATATAGTTTATTCTTGGAATAGTTAGTCATTTCACATTTCACATTTCACATTGCTTATTTATATTTTGCTTTAATATTAATCTCAAATCAGGATGAGCAGTCGTCGACTAAATAAAACGAGCTGTTTATCAATCAGACAAATACCAGGAAATTGGTTCTAATAACTGCGTTAAATGTTGTTTAACCAAGAAGCCACTCAGAGTGAATAAAGAGTCAGCTATGATCTATCTACTATTAGCGCTAGGCTTTAATAATACACATACCCATACAATTAAATTAATTAGCTGTAGATATAATTGCAGTAATTCCAATATTTGATAGAATTTCTAGACATGAATGACGAACCACTCATGAAGACTCAGGACTCAGGAGCTAGGTCAAGTCGATTGATCAACTGCAGGCTGCAGCTTGAGTTAACAGAGAAATGAATCAACACTTCAAAAGTACCATGTATGTTAATGTCAGTTCCGAAATATGTATTCATTGTTCTGCAACTCTATTATCTATTTTTTTTTTTTTTTTTTTTTTTTTTTTTTTTTTTTTTTTTGTTTTTTCAAAGTTCATTCATGCATCAATTCTACAGCATCATACATATAAAGTATTGATATTTAATAAAATATCGATATCAATATTAAGTTCGATAGGCCATAGACTATTATCGTTTAACACAAAGAATTATTATACATTAGAATTAGTAAATTTTGAATCCTTTAATTACTTGAACTTACTTTTCCCTCTTGATCTGTTCCTCAAATATGCTTGCATAGGGCGCATGATAATATTTAGTTTCTTGAATGCACTAGCTGTTACATTAAACTGTCTCTTTACATTAATCATAAATTTATCATGACGTTGATGAAAAGTAATCGATATATTTTAAAGATTCTGCCTTGTATTTATAATGGAAATGTTATTAATAAAATTGTTATAATTGAATCCAATCTGACGTTCCCTGCATATTCAACTCCTATATATTATAGTCACTCATCAAAAACAATAAACAATGGTCCTCACGGGAGATAATAAATTCTTTACCGGCTGCGATCAATTTTGAATTACAATTTTGATATGAGTGTCATTGAAAATAGAAAGAATCGTAGAACCATCATGAGTATTGATATTACTGCTGCTAAAGTTTTGTAATCTAGAGTGTTCCGTCTTTTGTGAAAACCGAACTATTAGAACAGGTTACTGACTACAGTGTTTTGAATCAAATAATATTGACAACTTTGGTGCTTGGAGTCATATATATTTACTGATTTCCTATCATTAACGGCAAAGTTGGCTTTCAAGATCAGTGGTGGTATTAGCCAAGATATATTTGTAGTCGATCAATTTTCGACAGATCTTAGCATACAGCTAGCCTAGTGTAGTACTGTAAACTTTTTGAAAGATTTAATCGTGATACATCTTATGTTCATCGTTATCATTAGATCTTGATCGGTACTAAATTCTAACTGTTAAAGTACCTTGAGTTTGATGGTATATTGTTCTGAACTGTTATAGCTGCTGCTATTTTTGATTTTGACACAATTTGACATAAATCCGAACGGCGAATACTGAGGTTCCTTAAAGAATATCGGCATAGTAGATAGTAGATACCGAACCACTTCTTCATTTATTGTTTACAATTATTTAAATCCTTCTATTTTCCTTAAGGCCTGCTTGGTTTGAACTTTGATCAACGTTATTAATAATTGTACCGCCCGGCAAGAGGTTTATATCTCGTTGTTTTTTGGTGGTCACTGGTGAGGCTGCCGGTCGGCACATTTCAAGCTGCTGTTGCCGATGAAAGGCTAATACAAGTACTGCCACTAGTACAACTATAGCATTACAGTCAATTACTACCAGTCAATCGCGATATTAAGCTATAACCTAATTAGCAGCTACTAGTTAGTATCCTGTTCTTCCTAATACTATATTGTTATTGACAGAGCAACATAATATATGATCGCCGACATGTATTTCTGTTCTTTCTGACACTGCCGCACTGTAAATCTTATATAAGAGTTGTTCGTAATTTCAATCTTTCCTACTATAATTTCTATATAGTCTCTAGTACTTAACTGTATAATATAAGTTCGACTTCATGTTGAATGAACAACACTCAATTACTACTACTATCATCCAATGATGAATCAGAGGCACTTACATATGTCCAGACTGAATATTAGCCAGTTAGTTAGAGAGACCTCAAAACCCAGTATATGCGCCATGCGGAGAAAGCACATGAATGAACTTCAAGAACGGCTGATATGCGAGAGCCATTTAAACTACACACTCTGACCGAAGAGCATAACTTTAATAAATTAACATAGAGCTAAATGACATAGTTGCAACTGTACTATGATTATGATTATATATATATATATATAACATAGCTGCCCATC
The DNA here is from genome assembly GCA_030564525.1 of Liangdongia berthetii. Taxonomy (NCBI): domain Eukaryota; kingdom Fungi; phylum Ascomycota; class Saccharomycetes; order Phaffomycetales; family Wickerhamomycetaceae; genus Liangdongia; species Liangdongia berthetii. Next base: position 36,470 of record JAJLVX010000426.1, on the reverse strand, counting down.
ATGTTACCGAATTATTTATCTTGAACTACCATATATAAATTATAGACAAAATGTCGAGTGAAAATCAAACTCATCAAAACAATAGTGATAATGATAGTTTAGCAAGTGTTGATTCCTACCGTCCTGATAGTATTAAAGACAACTCGAGTTCCCATACTGGTAATAACGATGCTAATAACGGTGGTATTGCACAAATTGTCAGATCATTGACACATTGTACTGAAGAAGATGAAAAGGATCGTGAAGCTTTAAAAAAGTTAACTACAAATAACCCAGGTGTTGAGAACTTGGTGCATAAATTAGAAAGCCATGCTGGTGCTCTAGGTCCACTAGAAGATGGTATAGATATTGAAGAAGTTCATACTAATGTTGTTGATCCAAATGATGTTCACCCAGAAGATCAATGGGCATATCCAATCGATGCTAATACTGGTATGAGAATCGTTCAGTTTGTCCCAGAAGATAAAGCTGATCCAAGAAACTGGTCAAACGCTCGTAAATGGTTCTTAACTTTCTACTTGGGGTTTGTCTGTTTCAATGTCGCTTTTGTTTCTGGTGTTGTCACTGGTGATATTGATGGTCCAATGAAGACCTTCCATGTTTCTGAAGAAGTTATTGTTTTGACAGTTACACTACTAGTTATTGGTTTTGGTGTTGGTCCTTTAATTTTTGCACCAATCTCTGAAGAAATTGGCAGAAGACCTGTGTATGTCGTCACACTAGGTATTGCTGTGGTGTTTGTTGTCCCTTGCGCAGTTGCTAAAAATATTGGTACTCTACTAGTCTGTAGATTTCTTGATGGCTTGTTTTTCTCTGCCCCAATGTGCTTGATTGGTGGTAACTTGGCTGAGATGTGGAAAACGGACGAAAGAGGTGTTGCCATGTCCATCTTTTCAGCAGCACCATTCATTGGTCCAGCCATGGGGCCTTTGATTGGTGGTTATGTTGGTGATAATGTGGGTTGGAGATGGATCTACTACGTTACTTTAATTTTTTCTGGTGCTGTTTATGCTGGTGTTGTCCTGTTCGTTCCAGAAACTCATCATCAAACTCTATTGAAGAGAAGAGCTAAGAAATTAAGAAAGTTGACTGGTGATGAGAGATATAGAGCCATCAGTGAATTACAAGAACGTTCTTTAAAGAAGGTTGCTGAAGAAACTTTATTGAGACCTTTGATCTTGTTGACTGAGCCAATTGTTTTCTTAATTACCATATACATGGCTATTATCTATGGTTTGTTATACATGTTCTTTTTCGCTTACCCAGTCGTCTACATGGAAGGTAAAGGTTGGAGTGCTTCGAAAACTGGTTTGATGTTTATTCCAATCGCTGTTGGTGTCATCGCTGCTACTGCAATTGCAAACTTTTTCAACAAGGATTACTTAAAGCGTGCCCAAAAGTACGTTGATCGTGGTGAGGTTCCACCAGCGGAACTAAGACTAATTCCAATGATGATTGGTTGTTGGATGGTTCCAATTGGTTTATTTGCATTCGCATGGTCCTCATACCCACACGTTTCTTGGGCTGGTCCATGTTTCTCTGGGTTTGCTTGTGGGTTTGGCTTTAATCTGTTGTATAACCCTGCAAATAACTACATTGTTGATTCCTATCAGCATTACGCTGCTTCAGGGTTAGCTGCAAAGACCTTTTTAAGAAGTATGTGGGGTGCTTCAGTTCCATTGTTTACCGTTCAAATGTATCACAGACTTGGTTATGAATGGGCCTCCTCATTGTTAGCTTTCATTTCATTAGCATGTTGTGCTATTCCATATGGGTTCTATTTTTACGGTGCAAAGATCAGAGCTAGATCCAAGTATGCTTACTCTGGAGAGACGACCGAGGAAGGTGAGAAGACAGACGCTTCTTCTGAATAATTTCACAACCATACCATGTAATTAAAATATAATGATTCAAAATTCATCATTTGAATTGTTAGCCATTGCACATTTTACACTGCAGCTTATTTATGTTTTGTTTCAATATTCTCAAACCGGCACGAGTAAATAGCTGAGGTTATGTTTATCAATGAGCAGCCAGGAAATATGCTTCGACTAATAATTGCTCTAATTGTTTAATAAAACAGCCTGAAAGAATTAATCCAGACTAATTACAGCAATTAACACTAGTTTAATATTAATTATATTGCATATTATAATAACACATACCCAAATTAATAAAGTTGATTGTAGCTGTAGATATTGACGTCGTCCAATAATCTGGATTTGCTTGTATAGAATAACAGTTATAATATATATATATAATTTGTAGACATATAATTAGTATCTGATATCTCAACTTGCACTCAGCTTGGGGTGGGGCTCAACCTTGATCATGAGAGAAATTAAGTTTAAAGTTACCATGTATGTTAATGCCAGTTCTGTGTATTCATTGTTCTGCTGCTCTATGTATTTTGTTCTTTTCAAATGCCGGATATTGCATACACTTGCAGATCAATTTTTCTTTAGCAGAAATCAATCTTCTATAACTTGATTAAAATGGCATTCTTTAGATCTAGACTATTATACTTATTCAATATTAAAATCGAATTTTCTCAAATTGTTATTATACATCACAGTGAATGTCGAATCCTTTGGCTAATTGAACTTACTTTTTCCTCAGCTTTGTTTTCTTCCAAAATTCCTTGTACAGTCAAGCAAACTACCGTCTTACTTGAAATTACGTTTAATTGAATAACCCTAGATTTATGAACATTTTGAAGCACTGATTAATTGTAAACTAGTTTATTGAAATTCATGTTGGAGATTTTGTTTTGCATTTATAAATGCAAGAGTAAACCCTCGACATTCCCTGCATATTCATATAGTCCCTCATCAAAACAATTAAGTTTAATGGGCATCACGGGAGCTGATAAATATAAATTAGCACAGAAATCTTATACCATAAGTCTTAACATATAATACTAGTTCTACATCGTACAGCCTAATACACAAGACTTTATAAATAAATGTTATTCAACTTCGTGAGTATTGAATCAAATTCAAATTCCTAAATATCAACAGCTTTTGAGAAAACCAAATCACTTATAAGAGCATTTATGGATAAAATTCATATCTGTTAGGTCATAAAGGTCCTACCTTGATCAGTACCTCTACTAGCGGCAAAGTTGGCAAACTAATTTCATGAGCTGGGTTCGACATGATATTAGCCAAGATAAATTTGTTAGTCCCAGATTTTAGCAAACTTTCTAAAAAGAACACTTATAATCATATTAGAATATACCCCTCACTGATCAATGCTTAATGCTCATCATCTTCTCATCAAATTGTTTTAGAGTATTACACATAGTGTTATTTTCCTATTGTAATGGTTTGACATTTTGTGATCTCTTTGACACAATGCAATTTTCCGAACATTGATATTATAGAGAACATCGGCATAGATAGTAGATACCGAATCACTTATGTATTGATTGTTTACAATTATTTAGTTACTCTTTCATTCTCCTTAATTATGTATGCATCTCTGTTTTGATACAGATTCCAGATTCATCATTCCAGAGCTTTATATCTCTTTGGTATTTCAGTGGTGAGGCTACCGGTCGACGGCACATCTCAAACTACTGTTGCCGATAATAGCAGAGCATTGCTATAATATTATTTGTGCTTGTTATCACCACGTCCAATAGTATATCACAGTTATATTATAAGTTATAAACCACTACAAATATCCTGAGATTCCTGCTATACTATTATTGCCATTCATCCCTCTGCTTGTTGGCACTGTATTAATTATTAGAGTTTTTGTTGGGCTTAATTATTTCGTTTGTCCTCTGTATTACTGCTAGTCGTATCTTGCTTTATTGTTTTAGATTAATAATTAGTACCACTTCGATGGACGGCTGATGCCATTTAAATATCTCAGTTATGAGATTAAACGAAGCACTCATAGTCACTAGGCTGACTATTTGTAGAGCTGGGCAGAGACTATGCAGAGCAATCACTATGCAGGCTCAAGAACGGCTGATATGTCAGAGGCATTTAAACTACAGACTCTGAGTCTCTGACCGAAGAGCATGACTTTTACCAAAACATATGTAGCTGTAAATAGCAAGAAATTAGAATTAACAAGGGAATATATAAACAAACACCGCTGCCCATCATGTAATAAATTAATTATCCCTTCCTGGATTGTTATAATTTATAGAGAATAACAAATTACAACATAGACAGAATGAGTGGAAATCAAACTCATCAAAATGATACAGATAGTTTAGCAAGTGTCGACTCATATCGCCCAGAAGCTGTTCCAGACAACACAAGTTCCCATGGTGGTAATAACGGTGGTATCGCACAAATTGTCAGATCATTGACACATCGTACTGAAGAAGATGAAAAGGATCGTGAAGCTTTAAGAAAGTTAACCACCAATAACCCAGGTGTTGAGAACTTGGTGCATAAATTGGGAAGCCGTGCAGGTGCTCTAGGTCCATTAGAAGATGCCATTGATATCGAAGAAGTTCATACTCATGTCGTCGATCCAAATGATGTTCATCCAGAAGATCAATGGGCATATCCAATCGATGCTGATACTGGTATGAGAATTGTGCAGTTTGTTCCAGAAGACAAAGCTGATCCAAGAAACTGGTCAAATGCTCGTAAATGGTTCTTAACCTTCTTTTTGGGGTTTGTCTGTTTTGATGTCGCTTTTGTTTCTGGTGTTGTTACTGGTGATATTGAAGGTCCAATGAAAACCTTCCATGTTTCTCAAGAAGTTATTATCTTGACTGTTACACTACTAGTTATTGGGTTTGGTATTGGTCCTTTGATTTTTGCACCAATCTCTGAAGAAATTGGTAGAAGACCTGTGTATGTTGTTACCCTAGGTATTGCTGTTGTCTTCATCGTCCCTTGTGCAGTTGCAAAGAACATTGGTACTCTACTAGTGTGTAGATTTCTTGATGGTCTATTCTTTTCTGCTCCAATGTGTTTGATTGGTGGTAATTTGGCTGAGATGTGGAAAACAGACGAGAGAGGTGTTGCCATGTCCATTTTTTCTGCTGCTCCATTCATTGGTCCAGCATTGGGTCCATTGATAGGTGGTTACATTGGTGACAATGTTGGTTGGAGATGGATTTACTACGTTACTTTAATCTTTTCTGGTGTTGTTTATGCTGGTGTTATTCTATTCGTTCCAGAAACTCATCATCAAACCTTGTTAAAGAAAAGAGCTAAGAAATTAAGAAAGTTAACCGGCGACGAAAGATACAGAGCCATCAGTGAATTGCAAGAACGTTCTCTAAAGAAGGTTGCCGAAGAAACTTTATTGAGACCTTTGATCTTGTTGACTGAACCAATTGTCCTATTGATCACTTTATACATGTCTGTTATCTATGGTTTGCTATATATGTTCTTTTTTGCTTACCCAGTCGTCTACATGGAAGGTAAAGGCTGGAGTGCCTCTAAGACAGGTCTGATGTTTATTCCAATTGCTGTTGGTGTCATCGCTGCCACTGCTATTTCTGGGTTCTTTAACAAGGATTATTTGAAGCGTGCTCAAAAGTACATCGATCGTGGTGAAGTTCCACCAGCTGAATTGAGATTGATCCCAATGATGATTGGTTGTTGGTCAATTCCAATTGGTCTATTTGCATTTGCATGGTCCTCTTACCCACATGTCTCTTGGGCTGGTCCATGTTTCTCAGGGTTTGCTTGTGGGTTTGGGTTCAATCAATTATACAACCCAGCAAACAACTACATTGTCGATTCATACCAACATTATGCTGCTTCAGGGTTAGCCGCAAAGACTTTCTTGAGAAGTATGTGGGGTGCAGCTGTTCCATTGTTTACTATCCAGATGTATCACAGACTTGGTTATGAGTGGGCTTCTTCATTGTTGGCTTTCATTTCATTGGCATGTTGTGGTATCCCATATGGATTCTATTTTTACGGTGCAAAGATTAGAGCTAGATCCAAGTATGCTTACTCTGCAGAGAAGGCAGAGAAGACCGAAGAGGCAGATAAGACTGGCAATTCTTCTGAGTGAGTGTTAATGATACACGTATGATGTGATAACTAATTCAAATACTTATACACATACACATACAAGTTCAAATCACATATACATATTACACATCAAACACACACCCATAATCAAACAGCTCGTCATATTATTTTACAACACATTCATCCATCTTCATTTGATTAATTTTAAATCCTGAAACAACAAATTCAACCACAACTACAATTCATTATGCGTGGATTAGGAGCATAATTAGATGACATACAATGTACATACACCACTGATGCCCATTTTGATACCAATTTACAATGTTTCGTCGCAATTAATCATATGAGTTTTAATTTATAGAAGTAACTGGTGGTGATTGATTAATATCCAGTTTCCAGTACATTCGTGTTAATATTTTCTTTTCGTTCTTTTTAATTATCATACAGGGAAATACGGTTGCATGTTGTATGACTTTGGTTTAAAGTTTTATATGACCTTGGTTAGGATTATGCTAATACATTTAATTAATATTGATACTATAATTTGTAGGCGCCTACATCAACTGCATCACGATTATTGCGGCCCAAACCATTTTAATCTGGTACGCACAGTATATTTCCCAATCTGGTATCGAAATAACAAAGGGGAATTTCACTCAGCAAAGCAAAGAAAAAAAAAGGGAATTCTTGATTAACCGAAAGAAAAGTCTAAGATCAAAGCGATTCAACATCGATTTAAATCAAAGAAAAACAAACAATGTCTGATTTCTCTGCTCAATTCCAATCTACCTTGAAGGGTCTTGATTCAGTATGTATTTTTAAATGTTTAGATATTTTGAATGGTCGTTTTTTTAACATTTTTAGAAATTTGCCTCCAACTCTGTTTTGACCCAATTTGAACAACAAACCAGTACGTATTTGATGCAATAATCAATTATATTAGAGTATTTATATATATTAACAATATGTGTTATCTATAGAGCTACCAAGATCTTATGCTATCCTAGGTGCTGGTTTCATCTACTTTTTGTTGATTTTCATCAACGTTGGTGGTATTGGCCAATTGTTGTCAAACATTGCTGGTTTCGTTATCCCAGGTTACTACTCTCTAGTTGCTCTAAACACCTCCACCTCTAAGGATGATACACAATTGTTGACCTACTGGGTTGTCTTTGCCTTCTTGAATGTTGTTGAATTCTGGACCAAGACCATCTTGTACTGGGTCCCATTCTACTTCTTCTTCAAGACCATCTTCTTGTTGTACTTGGCTCTACCACAATTTGGCGGTGCCAACTTGGTTTACAAGGCTGTTATCCAACCAATTTCTGAAAAGTACATCTTGCCAGAAACCAAGACTGAAGAATTGTCCCAAAAGGTTGAAGCTGCTGCTGAATCCGTTGCCTCTGGTGCTTCCGCTCATGCCCATTAAATGATCTGAAGAGGATTCTTACTTAATATCATTTTTTTCTGATTTATGGGTAAATATAAGATATTAAGTTTACAATGAAAAGTGTAGAAGTTATAAAAACGAACTTATGTATAATATATTGCTGTTATTAATATTATTGAATATAGTTGTATTTTGTTTAATTCTTGAATATGATAAATTCTTTCATAGAGTATTCTTCAACTTTCCAAAATCAAACTGTTCAACACGTCTACCTTCATCCAAATCATATTCAAACTTAACTCTTAATTTGATCTTGGACCCAGCTGTACCAACAATTTTCATATCTTGAGTTACACTGCTAAATGGTGCAATGACAGAGTTGGAAATAGAAGACATGGTTAATTTCTGTGTCTTTGGCACTGCAACTAATAGTTGCAGATTGGTGATTTGTGATGTAGCCAAGTTTTCAATAATAGTTTCAATAATAGCTTGACCAGATCCAATTTGTTTTGGTAAGAATGAAATCTTAACTTCATCATTTTGCAAAGCTACAATTGCAGAAACATTATTTTTGGATGGAACATGTGGTGGTTGAGATGATGTAGATGTAGACACAGTTTTGTTGGTAGATGATGATGTATTATCGAACAATCCAAGAATTCCATCTTTTGCACTAGAAGAAGCACCAGCACCGCCACTAGTGTTATTGCCTGGCTTTTCAAAAATGTTCTCTAAAACGTCCAAACTGTTACCATTATTACCATTGTTTGCAACAGGTTCATCATCAATCAAGTCAAGTAGCAGATCTTCAGTCTTTGTATGCTTGTTTTGATTTTGCTGTTTATTGTATGAAGCAGCTGTGATTGGTAATTTGGAACCATTACGCTTAGTCAAAGAAATAGTATCCTTTTCTTTAATTGGCGGAGCTGGAATTCTATCCAAAATACCCTTCTTGATAGATTCTGGTTCATCAAACAAGACAGAATAACTAACAGCCTTTATTTGGATATTCAAATCAATGTCTTCGGTTTTAGAAGTAATGTATGCTTTCAATTTGTTTTTCAAAGATGACGAAACGATCTTTGTGGATAATTTTAAAGCTGCAGTCAAAATGTAGGAAGTTAACAATGTGTTTTCAGCTCTTGTGTTTGACAAATTTAATAAATAATCAACCAAAGTGTCTTCAGTAATCTTCTTATCACCAACACTGGTGTTCATCAATAAATCACCATACTCACCAACTAACCACACGTTAATGTAATCCAACCCATCTTGAGAGTAGTCTTCCTTAGCAATGCCAAAGATTTTGTTCAGAGTGTAAGATTTTAGTTCATCATTATTTGGAATATTAATAATCAAGGATAAAATCTGTGAAGTAATTGTGTTTGAGATTGATCCACCATTGGATTTGATCAATCTAATCAAGGTGTCAAATTTCCATTTTTCATTTGGAATCAATTCCTTTCTTTCCAAAATGTTAACAACATTAGTGGTGATATAATTCTTCAAGTCTTTATCATTGTTGACTGGATTATCCAAAAAGTTCAAAATTTCCTTAATCAAGATTCTAATATTTGAATTATCCAAAATTGCAAACGATAATTCTAGAGCTCTTCTCTTAATTGAAACATCCAAGTCTTGTAAACAGGCAACAATTGTTTGACGATGTCTTTGAACGGCCAGAGGTTCAATTGAAACGACAGAAATCAATGTATCCAAAGCAACATATCTGTTGTTATTTTCTTTGGTAGCTAAAAGTTGACCCAAAATGTTGATACCCAAGACTTTCAGAGCAGGATCCAAATTCTTAATGCTGAAAATGGTCTTGACAGCTTCATAAGAAACTGTAGCGCCAGCATTTTTGGAAAAGTCGGTGGAAGAAGCAACTTTGGTTAAGATATCATTCAATAACTCATTATATTGTAGAATTGTTTGATACTCTTCTTCATCAGTAAAGAATAATCTCAAAGTTTCAATGATTGAAGTTTGCAAGAATGGATCATGCACACCCATCAAATCAAACTCTGGGTTGAAGTTTTTCGCTAAAATGTTTTTCAATATATCAATAATCTTTGGAATTTTGGCCAAAATATCAGGTCTTGATTCTGGAGAATATTCATATAAAGATCTGACTAGTTTCAAAGCACCTAGCAACACACCATGATCCTGAGAATCTAATAATTGATCGACTTTAACCAAAAAGATTTCACTTAAATCAGGGTCTTTTTCCACGATTTTTGCAGCAACGATACTGGCTTTTTTCTTCAAGTAGTTGTTATTACATGAAATAATCTTTTCAACATCAGTATACAAATCTCTAGCCAATTCTGGAGATGCAATGTTACCCAAGGTGGTCAATGCCAACGCAATGACAAAATTGTTTGGATGGTTCAAATCGTTGTTCAAAGAGTTTGTCAATAGCGTCAACACCTCTTGATTTTCATCCAACAACAGCATTGTAGCCAAATACCCGAGTCTCTTGTCAATGAAGTTTGGAGACGCTAGCAGCTTGATGCACTCGATTTGACCAAAGTGTGTCTTCTCACCCAAGATGTATAGATACAACAACTTGGTGATGTTGATTCTTCTTGTTGTGTGTGAAAGCGACGTGTCTTTGAAGGAAGTTCTGATTAGAGCCGACTCTCTTCTGATGATGGCGCGCTCATCAGCAATGGTCTTGGAGGCACGGACACTCTTGATGAATGACTTTAGAGAGGTTGTCATCTTTGTTCCTGTGGGTTCTTCAGTGTGACTCTGTCCTGTTCCAGTAACGCTCTTTTCTGTTCTTCTGTTCTGTTTTGTTGATGTTTTATTCAGGGATTCGAAAAAATGCGGTGGGCCTAACAGAAACAAATCTTTCTAAACAACAAAACAACACCCAGCTGTTTCTTTAGAAGAAGAAGATAAGGAGAGGTCAAGGAGTGAAACCATGAGCAGCACAGAGGCACCTGAAGTCCTATCCAGCAGGGATGGAACTCCAGATGAGCAGTCATCGGGTTCAGAACAAATAGGCTTCAACAACACCAACGCCGTCGCTGGCAGACAACAAAGGTCACGAACCAGAGGGTCGTCTCTGCAGGATAACGAGAACTACAAAATCATCCAGAGGCTCAACAAAGTGTTTGCCAGAATGATTCCCGACCACAACATGCGTATCTTCAAGACTCGTTACGACAGCGTCACCAGCACTATGTGTGTGATGACCGACCAGGGAAAACAAAAGATTACACAACCTTGCAAATGCTGGATCAGTTATAAGAGACTTAGTGGAAAGCTTCTAAGAGTGGATTGTATTGATGCCTTGAAACACAAATATGTTGCTTTTATTGCTGCGCTTGATAGATTCCCTGAAAATATATCCATGTTTGATGAAAGTTTCCCACAGTACGTTATAGATTACTCTTCAAAGCCTTATCCATATGATGTAATCTTCCTGAAGGGAAGTTCTGTTGTTGAAAATCCAGATCCTGAAGGTATTTATTCAAGTCTGGAAGCAGTCAGTAAGCTTGAAACTGCAGATTTGAAGAAACTTGAACAACGTTTATCCCAGGAGAGTGGATACAAATTAACAGATTTCTCTGATACTGTCATGAATGACGTTTATGCAACTTCCAAACTACAAAATGCTGCTCCTAATACAGTCACTACTTTTGATAATAGCAATGGTGCTAACACTGTTCGTCTTGCAAACGGTAATGGTAATGATAGTGATGATTACAACAATATTTTGGAATCTATAGATAATTCAGGTTCAAAGCAAATTATAAAAAACATGAAGAGAGATTTAGAAGGTTCTGCAGCTGAAATATTTTTACTGCGATTACAGAATGAACAGTTGTTGAAACAACTTGGTGATTTACAGAAGAATGAAAAGACAACTTTCCAACTTAGTGATTATGTTGTTAGAAAAACAATCACAGCATCCTTCACTTCAAATGTTTATGCTATTCAACACAATGAAGATGAAAATTTAAGATTCACATTAAAAGATATATCAATTGAATCTATTATTCCATCACAGAGATTATCACAATCATTAGCGAATGAACTGAAAACACTTCAAGAGCTGGCATCAAGTCCAGAGAAATCACCACATTTGTTGAACTTGATTGATATAATTGTTGAGAATAATATTGCTAGAAAAACATATTTGATTATTTCAGAACCAGCATTGTTTTCTCTTGAGGAATTTTACTATTCTTATTTCCAAACTGCAAGTGTCAAAGTTGTTCCTATCTTAACAGCCCAAATCTTGGCCGGTTTATTATTCTTGAACGATCATGTTTCAAGAATACATGGTAACCTGAATTTTGAAACTGTTTTTATTGATTTTAAAGGTGTTGTGAAACTAGCCAACTTTGACTATTCGTTCCAACTAAACAGCATTGTCCCTGCATACAAGTTGTTAAGCTTGACCACAACGGATCTTTTGTTCAAGCATCCATACATCATGGAACAGTACAGTGCAGAAGCTGATATTGCTGTCAGCTCCAATATTGATCTATGGTCAGTGGGGTGCATTGCCTATAGATTTATTCATGGGTGTGATTTGTTTAAGGATTGTATATCATTCAAGGAACATGAGTCCATTGTGGAAAATTTGGATGCCCGGGATGCATTCAGCGCATTTTTGAAACCTTTCTTGATGGACTACAGAAGAAATGCTAGTATATCCTTTTTCTTGAATAGTGATTTCTTTAGAGGGTACAACAAAGACACCATTATGAATTACATTACTAGCAAGCAGGTTTGACAGATACCCAAGGGTGGAAAAGAAAGACGTCGAAAACGCAAACTTAGAACAGCATTGCTACACATAAAACATAATACACTGCTATAGAACTATTTATCCCAGCATCAAAAAGCCATCAATTATCCACTCTTTTTGTAGTTCTTCGGAAATGTGTACCTGAGCAGTGCTGCACGAACCAATGTAGTTCAAGGTTCTTTTGCCCAGGCAAACATTAAACCAACAACATGAACTCCAAGTTTGATTCTTAAATAAGCGAAAAGAAACCAAACAGAAAGCATTAACCATTCCATCATGGCTGACGTTGCAAACCAGACAACCACATCGTTTCAATATTCAAAAGACTGTGATTTAGAAGTCCACTGCTCCCCGTTTGGGATCTCTGGGATGTACATCAAGGTGAATGGTGTTGATAGTGTCGGTGTAGGATCCACCATGAGCAGGCTGACAGGGGCCACCAAGGGGAAGATACTGTTCAATGATGTCAATGATCTCGTCAACTCCAAGTACAAGCTGTATGGGATTGTTGAAGAAGGAGATATTCTGCGGATAGATTTCATAAAAATTTTTGCTGGTAAAGAAGATGAACCTGTTTCTGGGACGCCTGAGGCTTCAGCCAATGGTGATTCGACTGAGGATAAAGCTGCTGATGAGAATCCTGGGGATGAAGGGTATAAGATCCCAGAGGTTGTTTTTAGAGGTCAAGTGCCTGCTGGGAAACCAGACGTTGTGCAGCCATTTGTTGGGATATTCAACTTTGAAAAACTATGACAAAATCATAACTACAAGAAAAGAATATATATGAAGTGTTAGATTATTTATGCAGTGTGGGTAAATTAACTAAAGTAGAACTCTGTCATGTTTTTTGCAACGTTGAAGCCAAACAAACTAATAATGTAGAGAACTGCCAAAATACCAATTGGGAATAGGATTAATTGAGTGTTTTGTAAAAATGGGAGAGCATTGTACCCATAAAAGGTGATGACAAAATAGTAACTGATACTGACAAAATATAATGTATTCCCCAAAAACAATGCAAACCAGTTGTTTGTTCTCAAAACTGGTAATAAAATGAATTGGATCAAGTACAAAGCAACCCATATACCTAAAAAGGAATTACAATGGACATCAAAGCAGTATGCCCATTCTAAATCGCCTTCAGAAACACCACCTAGAGTAGCTTGATCTTTTCTCTTCAACAAATTGTTGGTTAGAATCCAACCAATGGTAGAGATAATCAAACCAACAACGAAAAAGTCTGTAAACACCATATATAACACCAAGTTCACAATTGATAGCACGCTTGAACAATAAACTAAACCCCAAGCAATGGCACTGATTGTCAATAGCACCAGTAGCAATATTATAAATGACGGGTCATCTCTTGCCCAACGATTCTTTGTCTGCTTGTGGTAATACAAGGATCTATAAACTCTCTTGGGTTGCACCACCAAATAAAACATCTCCCACAAAGCAGTCTCAAAATCAAGAGTTGGAGGCTTGAAGAATCTCTTAATCATGATTGGCATTTTGAAACCTGTTCCAAGAGTACTTGATCTCCTGCTGGAGGAGCCATATGGGCGGCCTCTTGTTGGTCCTGCGGAACTTGTTGATCTGAATGATCTGAATGATGCAACGTCATCTGTCGACACGTCGTTGATGTTTGTTGGGAGGACTGGTGCTGAATCGTTACTAAGACCCAAGCCTGGTAGTGCAGCTGAAAACTTCCTGGACATTTCTTCGCGTGTGATTGTTACCCAACGTTTATGCCAATTGCTATGTGTTGGTTGATGTGGTTGTTTTGAATACAAAAGTTGTTGATGTTTTGCCATCTGTTTACAAGATTTGAACAGACCTTTTTTTAAAATGACAAACTCGGTCGGAATGGACCACCCGTCTTATTATGATGATCTACGTTAATATCGTGAATAACTGACTGTTGTACCTGTATGTAGATTAACTATCGAGTGCAACATTGTGGTACTAAGCTAAGAATATACCAAGTTACAAGTATACAATTCAAGATTGAAAACACATTATTTATTGGATACTGCATGTTTTCATAAGTGTCGTTCTGTTGTTCACAAAATCACCAGCATTTGTATCGTTGAAAACAAATTCACAGTTGTCTGGAATAGAACCATCATACTTGATTGACTTGAACCTCGCATTTTCACAATATAATGATTCCAATTGTGATAAGTTTTTCAATACCAATGTTTCAAATTCAAGTCTCCTCAACTTAAGAACTTTGAGATTTGGATACATTGTGATCTTAAATATTGTCATGACCATCATGTTAGAAAGATGTAATTCATGTAAATTTGATGCATTGAATTCTTGGACGGATCTTCTTCGGAGGCGAGTACTGAACGGATTAGGGGTGCTTTTAACAACCTCAAGATTGGGAAAGTTGCAGTTCTTGAATAATGCGTAGTCACGATCATTAATTTCCAAATTCTTCAATTTGTAAAGCGAAACGTTTTCACATACACAGGATGTACAACAAAGCACCAATGATTCAATATTGGGATATTGACTTGTCATTGTTTCCCAGAATCTTTTCTCGCAAACCCAATCATCACCCAAATTGTAAAATTGCAGATTCTTAAGGTTTGGTGCCATGAATCCAACGAGTGCATCTGTATAGTCATCTTCATTGATGTATCTGGATCTAAACACCAACTCTTCCAATTGAGTCCATATTTCGAGACTGAACGTATTGAATAATTCTATTCGATCCCCATCAAGAGTTGAAATTCTTTTTGCACATGATGCAATTGATTTCAAAGATTGATCATCAAAGTCCAAGTAAAATGAGCTCGTGATTGATATATCTAACGAACCGGTAAATAATACGTCGGTGAAACACAGTTTCCATGCGTGGTTCAAAACAAGGTTATTTGTTTTGATAAAACAATTTGTTATCAATGATGGGGATATGAACTGATTGTCATCAAAAACCATGAAAGAAGAGCATTCCAATTCAGAATTAAACAGCCCCTTGGAACCAAAAAGTTTAATAGACTCTGGTGTTCGTGAAAATTCAATTAATGTGCTATCACTTTTATTGAATGGGCAATTTGAGTCAACACTGCATTTCCAATCATGAATAGCAACAGCCTCCAATGACAATTTGAAATCATCAGGAATCCTCACTTTGAAAGCTATAACTCTTTTATCCTTTAGATTAGCACCAACCCCAACGATACAACAATTGTCTTCGCTCATTGCTTTTTCAACTTCTTCAATAGTGATGTGGAATGCCTTAAATGACTTATCTGGTTTATCAATAATCATTTCAAATACTTTTGCAAACTCATCAGGTTGGAATATATAATATAAACTGATGTACTTTGTAGTGACTGTTGAAATGCTCTCGGGCTGGTCATAATTCATAACTTTAACATCACCATATAAATTACCAAATCCTTTGGGTAAACGCTTTGTGTTATCTGTGAATATGGTAACATAAGGGCTTAATAAATCTCTCAACTCTTGAACTTCAAACGCAGCTTCAAAGCTTTGAATACTTAAATTCATAAGGATTCTAGGTACAATCTCCTGAGGCCCATCCTGTAATAACTCAAGTAATGTTTTCTTGTTTGAACCAAGAACCATGCCCAATTTCTCATTGTTCACACCTGAACCTGAATCCATCTTCATTGTTATTATCACTTGTACCAACTTGTAATCGTCTGCTTTATACTAACAGACTACACTCAGCAGTGACAACTATTGCCTGTATATGTAGTTATCTCATGTAGACACTGGCTTCTAATAAAGGGGTTTAAAGGGGAAAGGACCAAATGGCCATCTGTCTATTTTTGGTTGAAGATGTTTTTTGTCACCATGAGACATAACAAAATCAATACAACAAGACCTGTGATTTGTGTGTTCTACACCCAGACTTTGGGGGATACCAGCTCTACAAAGCCGATACTATAAACCATTAACCCATTAGCTGTTTTCTTTCAAATAAACCACAGCATCAGCAAGTGTTTTATCCCATTAATCATTTCCCCTTCTAGACGTTTCAGCCTAGAGATCAGCTTCTCCTTCTAGCTTCATCACGTGTCTCCGCCTAACTCTCCGCCTAGCTTCCGCCTAGAAAAATCCCACTATTTTGGTTCCCATTTTCGAAAATTATCCAAAACTGAAAATGTTGAATAATACAATAAATAATAGAGGTATGAGGATAAGACTTGGTTGTATTTGATGCTACAGTACTATGAAACAAATCTGCCTTGAAAGTGTGTTTTTATGATTCTTATTACTTGTTTTATTCCTGTTTTAACACTTTTCAGTTTTACCCTTTTCCCACTTTTTTGTTAGTAAAATCTTTGAAAATCAAAACCAAAGGTCCCACCCTTGCCAAATTTCCCAAAATCTCATTTTTTGAGCTCTTCAGATTTTCATCTCAAAAATTTCTTCAAAGTTCAAATTTTTTTTTTGAAAAAGTTGTTTCAGAACTTTTGTGTAACCGGCGGTTATTCCGTCGGCTTGTAGAAAAATATACAACTTCTAAGATCAAAAATCAAGTTATGGGAATCACAACCACACTATTGGAATCATACAGAGCTTAATATAATAGTTTCAAATTCCAACTAGCATTCATATTAAAGGGCTGATTAACAATTCATTGTCTATTTAATCACTGCCTGCTATAGCGCTACAAAACAAACAGCTAAAAACTCTACAACAAAGATTACCGCAATCATCAAGATTCAACATTATCAATCATGATCGATAATTCATGATTCATGTAGCTATATAGTATATAGACTATAGTTACTAGTTACTAGTATATACGTGTTACGCAACGTCTAATACTAGTATATACAGCATTCAAGTTATTACTGACTAAGTGCTCTATCTAATGTATATAGAATGTTCATAATTATTTATCACAGCTAACGGTGAAGATGCAAGTCTATATCACCAATCATCAATGTGGTTAATTAACTACTAAGCAATGAGCATGATCAGTTACCAGTTAATCAGGATTCAGGAATCAAGATTAATCAGTAGTCCACGTCACAAACAATAATGACACACTCTCTGTGATGGCCCATGTGTGTAAGGGCTCAATAATTTTTTTATACCAATCAAAATACTCTAGAGATGTATCTTTTGTACCTTGATTGGCATCATTCAACATTGAGAACGGGACGTTCTTTGAGCTTCGTTAAAACTCAAATGATCTGACCAGTGCCACGACACATTGACTTACTCCAATATATTCCACCTCTTTCAGTTTGTGCTGGAACGAAATAGTGGTTTCAAAAATAAGAGAACTTCGGGGATCTGCAAAATGTGGATGCATAGTAAAGACTCACTGATGACTAAAATATATATTCGTTGTCTTTCCGTGCCTAATTGGTTAAATGATTGTAATTAGCACATGATTGGTAGTAAACACAATACATCAATATTGTCCGCCAAAGCCATAAATTGATAAATGTAATGTTCACAAACAATAGTATCCCATTACCAAGAAAAGATCTGTGCACTTAAAACAATTATAAACTGCAACAGGAAATCTATTCAACTGGGTAAATACTAGGCTCTAGCTGATTTTGAAGTATGGTGGTAATTGAATTTTAAGAAATGACAACTGTTTAAATATTGTGGTGGGCCAAATCACTAATAAAACAAAATATCCATAGTTGAGCTGTAAATGAATACGGCTTGATCATTTGTAGTGGTTTCCAAAACTTTACACTAAAAACCATCACCACCAAGCAAACGACTTCTCATTACACGAATTGCAAATTAAAGCAAATTAGATTGTTCAACAGGTCAGCTCGTTAAGGACTCCCACAAGTTACAACTGGTTTCACAAGTCAAACCTGTAACGACAACCCCACATAAACCCTTAATGATGGTGTTTTCTTCGCTATACATAGTTCATCAACTTCCCACAAAGTCAATTCACTAACATCCAAGAAAAAAAAAACAAGGAATATAATTTCACTAGATAAAATACCCCACAATACTTTACCTGATTCATCATAAACCAAGTTCTATCCTCTCAACAAAAACATATTCTTAGACCACCCAAGTAAACCAATTTATACTAGACCCAGTTTCTTCATCAAACCAACAAAACTTTCTAAAACTAATTAGTAGTTATAAGAACCTTCACAATTTCTATAGTATATTATCAACAACGTCAAAGCTTAGATCACTCCAGACGAATCCCTCCACAGAAACTTCCTTTGCTCATTGAACCGTTTGAACATTGTATCAACAAACAGCTTGTCAACCTCTAATCACCAATGACACCATCTCTAATTTCCAATCTCAAGGTCCACGGCACACTACCAAAAAAGTACATGAATCAAGGAACATGAAGCAACAGCACTCAGCTCAATATAAAATTACCAAAAAAACATAACTAGCTGTCAATCAACCAAAATAAAGCAGGCCATATAGTCATAACAAAAGAAACCTGGATGAACACAACCTTCAAATAAAACCGTAAATGTGAAGCCAAAGGTTTAAAATGAAAAGTAAAACTAATTAAATAGTAAAAGTAAAAAGATGAAGAAAAACTGGGGCAGTCAACGTTTATAAACTGTTTGTGTTGTTGAGGTGAACACAAAGACTGCTTGACACAAATGCATGAAACTGTAAAAACGCCAGTTCACAAAAAGAAAATTAACATTAACGCGTTCTGTTTGTGAGCGGTAAACTGTATTCTAGCGACTAGTCAGCACAGTGACTATTAGTATTCAATGCTGAGTCTTGAAACTTGAAAGTAGACTATAATAATCTTGAGACTCGTCACTC
The DNA here is from genome assembly GCA_030564525.1 of Liangdongia berthetii. NCBI lineage: Eukaryota > Fungi > Ascomycota > Saccharomycetes > Phaffomycetales > Wickerhamomycetaceae > Liangdongia > Liangdongia berthetii. The sequence continues at coordinate 17,569 of JAJLVX010000426.1, read as the reverse complement.
GACGCAGTAGACTGTAGTAGTCACAAAACCAATAGTGTACTAGCTCTAGTACTTAAAACCCTTTCACAAAAGCTGTTAACGCACACTACCAGAAGTTTACGTAATCAACTCCGGATATTAGTATCAGATCCATCAGGATTCAGCTGTGGTGATAACGACCTGAGCCTGAAAGTCGACATTATCACACAATGATCAATTTGAATATTGACTCAGTATCGATATGACAAAATTATAAGTTCCTTGTCAATAAAGCATAATGAAATAGATGATTAACGTCACCATCTTTGGGAGATATAACTCATGCAAGACTTCATATCATTAGCAACGTCCAATCCACCGATAATACATTGTATAGTATATACTCAAGTACCCCCAGGGCCCATAGTACAATATATGGTCAGTCCAGTTAATACTTACACAACTGCGAACACAACGATTGGAACACTCATACTAGTACTACTACCAACAATATGTAACTCTGAGCTTAGTTTGGAAGTAAAACCGAACGGGCATAAAAGTGCAGGTCTTGGTGTTTTATAGCTCTGGAAAACAAGTTAATCGTTGTTTATTTTAGATGATTTTGGCGATACTGCTGCTTCAAATAAATGTATGATCCTCCTTTAATGTGTTTGTAAAGTATAATATGTATAGACCAGCTAACAACATTTTTTCCTTCAAAATTACCGTCTTTTTACGCTACTCAAACTTATCGATTCAATCAATTGACAACCCATGCGTATTTATGCATTTGCTGCAAATTGTTTAGAAATTAGGACCCATTCAGGAATCAGAGAGTCAAGACTCAAGAAACTGAAAATTTTTAGGAGCACCAATTATAATGATCACTTTTGTAATGGCTGTTCATATTCTTAATTGCTTTTACTTTCTTCGTTTTCTTGCGTTGATTCCATATACATATATAAATAAACTTGTTCATTTCATCTATCAATAAAGTCCTATAAAGAACTGGTTTTACAACCCATACTTTGTATATTGTATCACAAGATGTCCCCAATCAAGCATTCATTTATTTATTTTGGTTGTCTTCTACTTTTAACAGTGGATACAGTTGTTGGTTATAACGCTGGTTCCAGACCACTGCCCAAAACAACTTTCAACACAAGAGGTGCCCAAATATATCAAACATGTAACGGTGAAGTTGACCACTACAAGTTTGGTGATTTCAACAAAGACTCTGGGGTCACAAGATGCACATATGAACCAGCTATTGGATCTGTTGTGATATGTATTGCAAACACTGCGGGTGTGAACACAAAGAACTTCAAAAAAGGTGTCCACCTTATCTCAATGAACTGTGGGTATAGTGGCTACAATATCACTACTGAACAAATCATTGAACAATACAAAAATGCAACTACATATGCTAAAACAGTGGAAGAGTTGACGCAAGAAGGTGTCAATGTTACAGAACATGTTTTCAACCATCCAATCGTCATCTCAAAAGAGATGCTTGCATATCCATTGAAAGAACGAATCATTTATAACGATCAATATGATATGCCTCATTTCTATGCTGGTGTTCAATATTGTTATTTCATTGGAGTATTTATTCTTTCTGCATTTGCAAAACTTGTTTGCAAATTAGGCCTTCACAACAAGTTCAATAACAAATGGATCAAATGGTACAGGGCAAATATTTCGCTCCCATCTTCTTTTAGTGGTGTGCGTTGTGTCCCACAATCTTTGAGAACTAAACACACACAGCCATTTTCTTTTTTAAAAGTTATTGCAGGTTTGTTGCCAACTAGACTTGAACTTTTGGTCATGACCATTTTCTTTTTCCTTAATGTGTTTTTGGTTTTCTTTCACTACAGTCTTGAATATGCAGACTATTGGGGCAAGTTCCATTCTTTTGTTGGTTATAGAACTGGTATTATTGCTTTTGGACAAATACCATTGTTAATATTATTAGCAGGTAGAAACAATCTGGTTACAGCTTTAACGGGTATTGAATACGCTTCTTTGATCGTATACCATAAATGTGTTGGTAGAATCATGTTTTTGCTAGCTGTTTTCCACACATATGTTTTTGGTAAAGGTTGGTTAAGAAGAGGTTTTATCAAAAGTTTAATGTCTCCTCGTACACAAGTGTTTATTAAATGGGGTGCATTTGCAACTTTTTCTTGTGGGTTTATACTATTTCAAGGTTCATATATTTTCAGAAGCTATGCTTATGAAACCTTTTTGTTCTTACACATTGTGTTTGCAATTTTTATGATTGTTGGCTGTTTCTATCATTGTATTGGTCTAGGTTCTTTGGAATGGTTATACTTTTCTTGGGCTGCTTGGAGTTTTGATAGATTGCTGAGATTTATTAGAATCTGTGCTTTTGGTTTCAAGAAAGCAGAGTTTCAACTGATGAGTGATGACATGTTTAAAGTCACAGTGAAACGCAACAAATATCACAAATTCTTTCCTGGGTCTTACTGCTTTTTATATATTTTAACACCATTCACCTTTTTACAAAGTCATCCTTTTTCTGTTATTGATAGCGTTGTTACTGATGATCAATTAACCATTTACATAAAGACAAAGACCGGTGTTACTAGACGTATAAACAAATTACTTGCAGCCCAACCAGGAAACAGAAAAGAATTGAGAGTTGCGGTTGAGGGTCCATATGGTCATAGAGCACCTATAGAAAAATACAATACAGCTTTATTATTGACTGGTGGTTCTGGTATTCCGGGACCTTTTTTCCATGCTTTGGATTTATCAAGAAGAGAAAGCTCTAATCACCAATTGATCAAATTAGTCTGGACCATTAGAAATCCGGAATCTATATGTTGGTTCTATGAAGAATTGAAAAAATTGGCAATATTGGGCAGAGCACAAATTGATATTTACATAACTGGTACCATTTCCAAAGAATTTGTCAATGGTGAAATTGAATTGAATACATTTAAGGATGCAAACTATAACTCACAAAAAGTGTCTGATAATAACACTGACAGTGAAGATGATAATTTGTTAGCAAAAAGTTACGATGATGCAGAATTTGACATTGATGTTTTAGAAACAGATTACAAGAGTGCCATAAAGGAGCTTTCCAAGTTTGAAACTGTTAATTTCCATCAAGGTAGACCGGATCTTGAAGAAATGGTTCGTTCAGAATTTTTAAAGAAAGAGTATGCAAATGATGTTGCTGTTATGACTTGTGGTCCTTCCGTTATGTGTGATTCGGTTAGAGAGTATGTTGTCAAGTATTTACAACAAGCTCCTGGTAGAGTTGACCTTTACGAAGAACTACAAGTTTGGTAATGATGGCAGCCGGCCTTGCAGAATTGCTTCTCAAAAGTTAAGATAATATACATACAGTTGAATACTATGAATAATCATTATACGTTGGTAAATTGGAATACACAGATACATATAGTTAAACGTTGTAACAGAATTATTTCCTATGTTTTGATTAAGTTGTGATAATTATGACCCCTTTCGGCTACAAAGCTGCATCATATTCCTATGGATCAACAAACAAAACCCCATGAATGACACTGTAATTTCAATGTGTGTAGTTACTCCGGTAGTCTGGAGTCTGATATAGTAGTGTACTCAGGAGTATAATTATGTATAACAGAAACATCCAACCAATAGGATCTTTCCAATTTGACAAAGCAGCGTCAAAGTGTTGAAATTCCCCCGGAATTACGTTTTGACACATAGAAGATATCAGCTGCAGGAAAGATAAAAGGTGGACATTGTGGAAAAAGTGATAATGTTATTGCAGTGGAATAATAAGATCAAAATTGTTGATGTGATATGGACTCTGGGTTTCACAGTCTCACACATCACAATCAGTGATTTGTGATAGCACACTTAAGCAAGAGTGTCTATTTAAACAAGTTCCATTCCACTTTTAGGGCTTGATCAAGTCACAATACTCAACCCATTCAATTGATTTGAATTTACAACAACTATATACAACATCCAACATGGCTACTGTTGCTCAACCAGTTGCTACTCCAGCACCAGAACTGCTTCCAGGCAAACACACACTTCCAGCCTCTTGGTGGACTTCTGAAGAAGTGTTTGAGTTTGAAAAGAGATCCATCTTTTTCCAATCTTGGTTATACACTGCCCATGCTTCTACTTTTAAGAAGACTGGTGATTACTTTGCTTACAACTTCTTGGGTATTTCCTTTTTTCTAATCAAAAACAAACAAGGTGAAATAAAGGCTTTCCACAATATCTGTCGTCACAGAGCTTATCCAGTTTTGAGAAAAGACAAGGGTTCTGCTATGGTTTTAGGTTGTAAGTATCACGGGTGGTCTTATAATACTGATGGTGAATTGACTAAGGCTCCACATTTTGATAATGTTAAGGGGTTTGAAAAGTGTGAAAACTCATTGTATCCAATCAGTACTCATGTCACAGATCAAGGGTTGATTTTTATCAACTTTGATGCTAGACCAGAAGGCCCAACTCCATTCAATGAATGGTTCAAAGGTTTGGAGGACGAAATGCATGAATTTGACTTTAGTGAATACGAATACCACATGTCTTATGAATTGGATGGTCAATTCAACTGGAAGACTTTGATGGATGGTTACATGGAATGTTACCATTGTCCAACTGCTCACCCAGGTTTGAACTCTGCTTTCCGCATGAACACATACCATGTTATTCCAAAGGGTAAATACGCTCGCCACTATTGTGAAATCAAGCGTAATGAGGATTACAAGCCAAAGAAGAAGGCTGCTGCAAAACCTGCCCCAAAGCCTGCTGCTGAAGAATCCAAGTCTTGGTTTGGATTTAACAAACCAAAGGAAGTTGTTGCTCCAATTCCAGAAACTACAGAAGAAGAAGAAAAAAACCCAGGTGGTGAGTTTGATGGTATGTGGATGTATTTGTATCCTACAAATGGTATCAATTGTTATTCCCCAGCTTGGTACTCCATTAGAGTCTTGCCATTATCTCCATCCCACACTATCTTGCAATATGATATCTTTACCAAGAAGGGTCTATCAGATGCTGAAAAGGATGAGTTTGTTGAGTTCTTGCAACAAGTTGAAATTGAAGATTTTGATCTTTGTGAAAAGACTCAAAAGAACTTGAACCAAGGTATTTACTCCACTGGTTACTTGCACCCAACCAAGGAAATTGGTGTTGTTTACTACCAAGATGTTGTCAAGGATATGGTAAAAGCCCACTTTGAGCTTGAAAAGAAAGCTGGTAAAACAATTAATCCAGCTTCGTTGGATGCTGATAAGAAGGAGGGTGAAACTACTGAGTTGGAGAAGTTGGCAGAAGAGATTGAGTGCAAGGGTCCAAACCCAGAAACTTTTGCTAAAGAATTGAACTGGTAGTTTAAGACGTCCCTTCTATATTATATTATATATTATGCAGTATAACTGAGCTATTCAAAATTTCTATTATAACATTTTAATTCTTCATATTGAATATATGTGTATGCCAATGAACTTACTATATTTCCTGCTTTAAACTAAATACATGTATTGTTAAAAGAAGTTCTAATTCAGTAACTCTCTCTATGAAATATTTATATATAACCATTACGAAGATCCTTAGGCAGACTCTTTAACAGCATCCTCACATCTGTGGCATAAATCCTCTTCAGTCTTTGCAGTAAACTTCCAACATCTTGGACATTTAGCATTGGAAGATGGAACAACAACAATTTCAACAGTGGTTGGGCCCAACTCCACAGAGCCAGTGTATTGATATGCAACGTTTTCTGGTGCATCCTCATTGATCTTGACATCGGAAACTAAGTAGTAATCAGCCAAGTCACCAGTCTCATTGTGTTCAATCAAAGTTTGTGTTAATTCAGCCTTTGGATCTGCCTTCAAGTAAACTTGAGTTTCTAATGAGTTTCTAATCTTTTTATTATCTTTACGGCCTTGTTCAATCAACAATGATATTTGGTCTTTGATACCAAAGATTCTTTCAAATTCAAGTTCCAAATCATTATCCAAGTATTCGGTTTCCAAAAATTCCCAGCCTCTTAGTAAAGGTGAATCTTGTTCATTCTTGATCAACGGTAGAGAATGATCCCAAACTTCTTGTGTTAAAACTGGTAATATTGGAGATAATGCAGAAATGTATGTTTGTAAAACTTTGCACAACACTGTTTGGGCACAACGACGAGAAACACTGTTTGCAGAATCAGCATATAGTCTATCCTTGACAATGTCAAAATACTTGGAAGACAATTCATTGTTCAAATGATAAGTAACTAACTTCACAACTCTGCTAAAATTATAATCCTTGTAGCTATCATAAATTTCATCATTTACATTGCGCAATTTGGACAATGCATATTGATCAATTTTTCTCAATTCAGAGTGTTGAACCATATCACCTGGAGAGAAATCACTCAAGTTACCCAACAAGAAAGACATTGTGACACGCAATTTTTTCAAAATATCACCAACACGCTTAACCACAGTTGGACCAATAGTAATATCAGTAGTATAATCGGATTGGGAAACCCATAATCTCAACCCATCAACACCAATGGCTGGCAACCCATTCTCACCCTTAATAACTGCTGTTGGTTGAATAGTGTTACCCAGTGACTTTGACATCTTTTGACCCTTTTCATCCAAAGTAAACCCATGAGTGATAATGGTCTTGTATGGAGCCTTTGGGTGCTTAATATCAGTAGTGGCAATCTTTGTTAGCAATGAAGATTGGAACCACCCTCTGTGTTGGTCTGAACCTTCAAGATAAATATCAGCTAGGACATCACGGTTCAACTTGTTGTCTTCAATGAATTGTTTGATGACAGTCCAACTACTACCACTATCGAACCAGACATCCATTGTGTCTTTACCCTTGTAATACTTGTCACCTTGGCCACGGTGAGATTCAGGCAACCATCTTTCAATATTGGCTTCTTCTTCAAACCAGGCATCTGTCCCCAGTTCGTCAATTTTGCTGATGATATGTTTGACAGATTCATTATCCATCAATACGTCGTTCTCATTGGTTTTGGAATATAGTGCTGGAATTGGAACACCCCAACTTCTTTGTCTGGAAATACACCATTCATTTCTGTTTCTAACAAAAGTTGAAAGTCTGGTTCTACCTCTTGCTGGGTGAAATTTAACATTTTCTAGAGCATCAAGAGCAGATCCTTTGATTTCACCAACATTGGCAAACCATTGTGGGGTTGCTCTAATAATGATTGGTTTTTTTGATCTCCAGTCATAAGGGTACGAATGAATATAGTTCTCATCAATTTTGTAAACCATCTTGTTCTCTTGAAGCAAGCCCAACATCAACTTAGTACCATCGCCAAGCACAGCTTTACCAACCAAGCTCTCAAATCCAGGAGGAACTTCCTTTGTGTACTTCCCGTAATCATTGACTGGTGAATACACTTCAATCCCATTTTGCAAACCCAAAAAGTAATCATCATTACCATGTCCTGGAGCAGTATGCACCAGACCTGTACCAGCACTATTTGTGACATGGTCTCCATGGACAATAGGAAATTTGTTCTCTTCGCTGATTGGGTTGGTATATAAAGAACCTGTGATGGCCTCACCGGGTATGGTGATTCCAGTGGCTTTAAATGCTGGGTTCAATGCCAACACCGTTTCTAATAATTCTTGAGACACAATTAAGTTAGTTGACCCATCAGAAATGATTGTGTACCCAAACTTCTTGTTGATGGCAATAGCCCTATTTGCAGCAATGGTCCATGGTGTAGAAGTCCAAATCAATGCCGACACGGCTTCCAATTTGTTTTGCTTTAGGATATTAGCCAACCCTTCAGAAGGAGCAGTGATTGGGAATTCTAGATAAGCAGCAGTAGACTTGTGTTGATCATTATACTCCAATTCACCTTCAGCCAAAGCAGTATGAGTTTCACAACCCCAAAACACAGGTTTTCTCTGTCTTTTGATCAAGTGACGTTCTAGCATTCTAGCAAAGATTTTCAACTGCTCTATTTCGTACTTGTGTGACATTGTGATGTAGGGGTCTTCAAAATCTGTAAGTATGGCGAATTCTTTAAAAGTTGCCTTTTGTTGCTCAACTGCTTTTGTAGCGTGTGCTCTTGCAATGTTACGGATTTCTGTGACTGATAAAACAGTGGATGGATCCTTTTTCAATTTCTTATTCAATGTTTCTAGGGCCTTCAGTTCGATTGGTAGCCCATGGCAATCCCAACCGGGTTTATAAAACACTTTCTTCCCATCAAGAACTTGGAATCTAACGATGATGTCCTTCAAAATTTTGTTCAAAGCGTGGCCAATATGTAGGTCACCATTGGCGTATGGAGGCCCGTCATGGAAAATGAATATATCATCCTTCGTTGGTCTTGTTTCAAATTGCTTTTTGTACAGCAGCTGCGAAGATCTTGGAATCAAATCATTAACAGTCTTTTCATGGTTGGATCTCTTTGGAAACTCTGTGACTGGAAGATGTAGAGTTTTCGAGTACTTGTGTGCCAGATCAGCATACAATCTTTTATGTACCCTTAGAACTCTAAGCATTGTATGTGTATACCAATGAATATAACCAGCTCAGCTAGAGGTGCTAATAAATAATCTGTTTAAGTTAATATGTTTACAAGGGGTTCTTTGAATTTCATTGAAGAGCTACACGACAATCGTAAAAAAATAATTTAAAAACAAAAAAGTCAGCAGGGAATCGAACGCATGACTGTTTAGTGAAAAATTAAAGATCTTCAAGACTTTTTTGACAACGTTGAACTATTTTCTGTACTATACTCAGTACTGTTGTGATTAGAGTTCTCGGGAGACTGTTATTTGTTTCTACCATCCTTCATTTTAAGGTCGTACCCGGATTCGAACCGGGGTTATCCGGATCAAAACCGAAGGTGATAACCACTACACTATACAACCCAACTGTGAAGTCAGTCCCCAATAAGATGCACTATGTTGGCACCACTACTGATGACTAATGTATTACCAAGCATTTTACACAAAAAAAAAAGGGTATTTCAAAGCAAATCGCCACTAAACAAACAACTTCAACATTAATAACCTTTATAGAATTCAAGAGGAAAACACAACTCCATCATGTCTGATTCTAAGATGCAAATAGATACACCTTCACCTGGTGCAACCACTGGTGAAATTGACGAAAGTTTGTACTCTCGTCAATTGTATGTGTTGGGTAAGGAAGCGATGTTAAAGATGCAAAACTCCAATATCTTGATTATTGGTCTAAAAGGTTTAGGTGTCGAAATTGCAAAGAATGTTGCCTTGGCTGGTGTCAAATCTTTAGACTTGTATGACCCTAACCCAGTTCAATTGAGTGATTTGTCTTCTCAATTTTTCTTGTCTGAAGCTGATGTTGGTAAACCACGCGCCAAAGCAAGTGCCTCCAAATTGGCTGAATTGAATGCTTACGTCCCTATCTCTGTTATTGATGAGATATCTGAACAAGTTATTTCGAATTACCAAGTTGTTGTTGCTACTGAATTGAGTCTAGAGCAACAAGTTCAAATTAACAACTTCACTCATGAGCAAAACATCAAGTTCATCTCTACTGATATCAGAGGTTTGTTTGGTAGTGTCTTCGTTGACTTCGGTACTGATTTCACCATTGTTGACACTACTGGTGAAGAACCACACAGTGGTATTATTTCTGACATTGAGGCTGATGGTACTGTTTCTGTTTTAGATGATAACCGTCATGGTTTAGAAGATGGTGATTATGTCAAATTTTCAGAAGTTCAAGGTTTAGAAGCGTTGAATGATGGTCAAGTTTACAAGGTTGAGGTTCCAGGTCCTTTTGCCTTTAAGATTGGTGATGTTTCCAAGTTGGGCACCTACAAGAAGGGTGGAATTTTCACTCAAGTTAAGGTTCCAATTCAAGTTTCTTATGAACCATTGATCAAACAATTAGCCACTCCAGAATTCCTATTTTCTGACTTTGCCAAATTTGATCGTCCTGCCCAATTGCACTTGGGTTTCCAAGCTCTACACCAATTCAAAACTAAACACAACTCTTTGCCAAGACCATACAATGAGGAAGATGCGGCTGAATTTTTGCACCTAGTCAAAAACTTGGCTGTTCAGTCAAAATTTGACGGTGATTTGAATGAAAATCTGTTGAAAGAACTTTCATTTGAAGCTCAAGGTGATATTCCTGCAGTTGCTGCTTTTATTGGTGGTTTAGTTGCCCAAGAAGTTTTGAAGGCCTCTACTGGTAAATATGTTCCAATTAAACAATTTATGTATTTCGACTCTTTAGAATCTCTACCAGATGCAAAGAAGTTCCCAAGAAATGCAGAAACTACAAAGCCAATTGGTTCCCGTTATGATGGTCAAATTGCTGTTTTTGGTTTAGATTTCCAAAAGAGAATTGCAAACTTAAAGACCTTTTTGGTTGGTTCTGGTGCTATCGGTTGTGAAGTGTTGAAAAACTGGGCATTGATGGGTTTAGGTTCTGGTCCAGAAGGTAAGATCATTGTTACTGATAATGATACCATTGAAAAATCCAACTTGAATAGACAATTTTTGTTCAGACCAAAAGATGTTGGTAAAAATAAATCTGAAGTTTCTTCTCTTGCAGCCGCTGCTATCAACCCAGATCTAACTGGTAAAATTGAAGCTAAATCTGATAAGGTTGGTGCTGACACTGAAGATATCTTTGATAATGCATTCTGGGAAAGTTTGGACTTGGTTGAAAACGCTTTAGATAATGTTGATGCTCGTACATATGTTGATCGTCGTTGTGTTTTCTTCAAGAAACCATTGTTAGAAAGTGGTACTTTGGGTACTAAAGGTAATACACAGGTTGTTATTCCAAGACTTACTGAAAGTTACTCATCTTCTCAAGATCCACCAGAAAAAGCTATTCCATTGTGTACCTTGCGTTCTTTCCCAAACAAAATCGATCACACTATTGCTTGGGCCAAGAGTTTGTTCCAAGGTTACTTTACAGATGCTGCTGAAAATGTCAATTTGTATCTGTCACAACCAAACTTTTTGGAAGCTACTTTGAAACAAAGTGGTGACGTTAAAAGTATTTTGCAAACCATCGCAGATTCTTTGAACAATAGACCATATTCATTTGATGATTGTATCAAGTGGGCTAGAGTTGAATTTGAAAAGAAGTTCAACCATGACATTAAGCAGTTGTTATATAACTTCCCAGAAGATGCAAAAACCTCCACTGGTGCTCCATTTTGGTCTGGTGCTAAACGTGCTCCAAAGCCATTGAATTTTGATATTGAAAATCCAGATCATTTCAAGTTTGTTGTTGGTGCTGCTAATTTGAGAGCATTCAACTACGGCTTGAAAGGTGATCAAGGACTACCAGACAAGTCTCATTATCAAACGATCATTGACTCTGTTGAAATTGAACCATTCAACCCACGTTCTGATTTGAAAATTCAAGTTAGCGATGATGATCCTGATCCAAATGCTCAACAAAACTTGGAAACTGATGAATTAAACAAATTAGCTGCTTCCTTACCACAACCATCAACTTTAGCTGGTTATAGACTAAACCCAGTTGAATTTGAAAAGGATGACGATTCAAATCACCACATTGAATTTATCACTGCTGCCTCCAATGATCGTGCTTTGAACTACCAAATTGAAACTGCTGATCGTCAAAAAACAAAGTTCATTGCTGGTCGTATTATTCCTGCTATTGCTACCACAACAGCTTTGGTTACTGGTTTAACTCAACTAGAACTATACAAGGTTGTCGATGGTAAGGATGATATCGAGCAATACAAGAATGGGTTTGTCAATTTGGCTTTGCCATTCTTTGGTTTCTCTGAACCAATTGCTTCACCAAAGGGAAAATACAACGATAAGGAATTTGACAAGATCTGGGATAGATTTGACTTAAAAGGTGATGTTACTCTACAGGGATTGTTGGACTACTTTGAGAAGGAAGAAGGTTTGGAAATCACCATGTTGTCTTATGATGTTTCTTTGTTATATGCTAGCTTTTTCCCACCAAAGAAGTTAAAGGAAAGATCTGGTATGAAGATCACAGAGTTGATTAAGACTGTCACCAAGAAGGATTTACCAAGTCATGTCAAGACTTTGATTCTTGAAGTCTGTACTGATGACAAGAACGGTGAGGATGTTGAAGTTCCATACGTTAACATCACTTTGTAATATGGGTCAGAGTAAACAACTGTTGGCTCTACAGTGTTTAGTTCTACAATGCACTAGCATATGTTGGGAGATAATAGTTTAATAAATTGAATGTTCTAATCAAACTTGTAAACCAGCTGTTACTATTCTAAACAATTCACCTTTCTGTGTCATTAATGCAGTGAAAGTGCCCTCTTCGACAATTCTTCCTTTTTTCATAACAAACACTTTGTCTGTTATCTTCATCATTTCTTCCGCGTGTGTAATTATTAAGACACATAAGTTTGGATGCATCTTCTTCAATTTAGTTTGGATAAGGTCCGCAATACTCTTTGTATTTTCTGAATCTAGAGCTGAAGTTGATTCATCCAAAATTAACAAGCTTGGTCTTCGTACTAGGGCTCTTGCAATGCTCAAACGTTGAGCTTGACCACCAGACATAAGTGAAGTTGTAACTCTTGTTTCCAATCCATTTGGTAAAAAATCAACAAATTCTTTGATACTAGCAGCTTCTAAAGCTCCATTAATATCACTAGGTTCCACGTGTTGTAATCCATATGTGATGTTTTCATAAATTGTACCATCAAAAAATGTAGCCTTCTGTTCAACAATTGCAATGCTATTTCTTAACCACCTGCAGTTCAACTGATTGATATCATCACCCTCAAAGAAGATTGAACTGTCTTGAACTCCAAACAATCTCGCAATTAAAAGTGTTAGTGTAGATTTCCCAGAACCTGAGTCTCCAATAACTGCAACATGTTCACCTCTTTCTATTTTCATTGAAACATCTTTCAAAACTTTTTTCTCAGGTAATGATGGGTAGGCAAAAGAGACATTTTCAAAACATACAACCTCATCAGAATCATCTCTTGGAATCTTAGAGCCTTCAATTTCAGATAGTGATGGTTTTAGCTCCAAAATGCCAAAAATATAAGTGGCTGCTCTTTGACCTCTGCTTATGTCTGGTATCTGTCCCATTAAATGTGAACAGCTGATGATTGAAAAAATAAGCAATGTAAAAGTTTCCATAACTTTGGCTGAGGTGTATTCTCCCTTACCAACTAATCTTAGACCATAATAAAGCAAAATTCCTTGAACAATAAATGTAAGCATATTAATAATTGCAACGCCCATACCTGTAGCAATAGATCTATAGTGTGAAATTGCAATCAATGCATCAGCCCTTTCATTAAACTTTTCTGTGAAATGGTCTTGCAGTCTCAGTGTCTTAATTGTCTTGATACTTTGTACAATTTCATAAACTTGGTTTTCCAGTTCTGCCACAGCATTCTTGTATTCATTTTCAGACTTTTGCAATAGCATGGAATATATTCCAGAAACCAAAATAAAAAGTGGCAACAATGAAATACATACAAGGGATAATTTCCAACCTGATACCAGTGCCCAAACAATACCTAGAACAGCAAGGACTAAAACTGTGGACATTATGGCCAAAAATTCAGAAACCAAGGTTCTCAAATCTCTTGCATCATTCATTAGCAACGCATTAATTTCTGCAGGTTCGTGTTTTTCATCACCAAACCAAGTCATGTCCTGTTTTGATATGAGTTTGAAACATTGTTCTCTAAGGTTCAAGATCCAAACTTCACCAACATAATTTAATAAAAAGTCTTTTAAAAATGTTGAAATTCCATCAAATAATGCCAAAAAGATCACAATCAGCGACCATTTTAATAAATAACTTGAGCTTCCTGTGCCAGTATCTTGTGGGACAATTCCAGTAAGCAATTTGGAAAAAGTGTAAGAAAATATTGGATTAACAGCACCACTCAACAGTGAAAAGAGAATTCCAAGATAAAGTATCAACTTGTTATCAATAGTAGAGTACATCTTCTTTAAGATCTTTCGTATTGGTGTCAAATCTGGTCTCTTTTTTTCATCTATGTTCTTTTCTATATCAATTTCAAATGGGTTCACATCTGCTGGATCTTCCCTTTTAGTTGCCATCCTTTTTGGTCTGTATTGGTTTGAAGTACTTTCATATCTCAGCAAATCCTCTTCAGTATCCCTTTGGAAATAGCTTAATGGATTAACTGAAGAAATAAGTTGTGTTGAGAGCCTTGTACCAGCAGCAACAAAGGAAAAGGCTGTGTTAGGTTCATGCAGAATCGGTGGTTCATGAAAAATTTGTGGTTCAAAGTCAAAGATTTCTTTATCATTACCGTCAAAATCTTTATTATCGTATTGAATCTTGTTGACAGTTGTATCTTGAAAAGATATCAAATGTTTGAATAAACCACTTTGCTCAAGATCCTTTTTGTAGCCCTGTTCGGCAACAGTACCACTTTCCATTAAATAAACGTAATCATCTGGGCCAATTTGGCTGTATTTGTGGGTTAAAATAATTGTTGTTTTTCCAACTCTCCATCTTTTTATAGCAGCAATAACCAATTCTCTGAAAACAATATCAAGAGCAGAGACAGCTTCATCAAGGATCAAAATAGGAGTATCTCGTATAATAGCACGAGCAAGTGCAACTCTCTGTTGTTCACCACCACTTAAAGTAACACCATTAGTACCAATAACCGTATCTAAGCCTTGTTCAAGGTTGTTTATAACTTCTTGTAATAATGCAATTTGGCAAGCTTCTTGTAATTGAGCATCAGATACTTCTTCAGTCCCTTGGTTCTTTCCCAGTAAAATATTGTTTCTTATAGAGTCTTTAAATAAAGTACAAGATTGTTCAACAATTGTGATGTTATCGACCAGCCAGTTTGAATCTAACTTGGTAACATCAATACCATCAATCTCAACAGATCCAGAAGAAGTATCATAAAAATTTAAAAGTAAACTCCCTAATGTTGATTTACCAGAACCTGATCTTCCAACCAAGAATGTCAACTCGCCTGCTGTAAACTTTAATGAAACATTTTTCAAAACATTGGTTTGAGGTCTTGTTGGATATGCAAAAGTAACATTAGTAAATTTAACTTCACCTTGACAATCATGTGGGCGTAAAGTTACTGGTTTGTTGTTATCGTTATCCAAAGGTTTATGGTTCTTGATATTTGCAAATTTTTGAATTTTTTTAATGGCAACAAGACCTTTCTGAAGAACAATAACCAATGGTAAAGTAGAATTAACAGTATCAGCCAAACCCAAGCATGAAGTAAAACAAGTCAACACATCACCAGAAGATAATTTGTTCTTTCGAACTTCTGAAGAACCAAACCAAAACCCTTGAACAAACATACATAGCACCATAAATCTCAAGAACCCCAAATTTAATGCCTTGCATACTGATAATTTAATAAATGCTGTTTGACATGTATTTGCCAGATGTGAAAACTTTAGATATTCACTGTCTTGTGTAGAAAACAATCTCACTAATTTAGCAGATACTAAAGACCAATCAAGAACCTTAGCAGCTTTGGCACTTTCTGTATTTTCTTCTTTTGCATATTTCTCAATTAACTTTGACAGAGCAAATGAAACAACAAAAATCAATGGTGTGCTAGCCAACATGATCAAGGTTACGGACCATGAATAATAAAATGAAGTACCTAACAAAGCACATACGGAGATTGTGTTCTGCAATACCAACGCACTCGCTTCCGCAGTGGAAGCTCTCAATTCCTCCACGCATCTATTGATCTGTGTTAGATCACCCATGAGCTCTTCATGTTCTTCAAACCATGCGATTGGTTTTTCTAAATATGACTGTAGTAATCTTCTTCTGCACTTTAATCCTTGGTTTTCCCCAGTTTGCATCCAGCATGCAATTGTAATCCATACAAATGGCACAGAAGCTGCACCCAGTGCAATCAATGCCATTGTAGCTAATCTCAATGCTTGAGAGTATTCACCAAATCCGCTATATTTACCTTTGATAACATTGGACAATACATCAAAGACTCTACCCATTAGAATGGATGAAATTGAAGGAACCAAAGCAGATCCAACAAGAGCAAAACAACCAATCAAAAGTGTTCCCAGATCAGACTTGTCAAACAACATATAAATGTGTGCTTTGTCCACTTTGTCTCCTTGGTAATCTTCAACACCTCTTTCTTGTCCAGTTTTCTCTTCTGTAATCCTTGAACTATGACCAAAGGGATCTAAATCTGAGTCTATATCTTGATCATCCTTGACATATGAGCCCATTGAACTTTCAGTTATTGGACTTATAGATTTCATCTTTAATATTGTGCTTCTTTAGCCGCTCTAATCAAATAATGATCCAAATCAAGTGATACCATTCAAAGAACAGTTTTGTGCTATATATGTGTAATAGCACGTTTATATGTAGACTATTTCATCTTTTTATTGGTCAGCATGTTTGTATAATGTGTGTGTTTTTGAGGTTTCATAAAGAAAGAGTATGAACTAATTTCCCTTCATGGTCAAAACAATTGAATACATATCTCTTGATGTTCCGGAGATAAGGTCGTGTGCGTTCCAAATTCGGTGTTAATGTTTGAAGATGAAAAACAAAAAAAAAAGTCAAAAGCCAATTTTGATGTCCGCATCTTCACATGTCACAAAAGATGGCAAACTCAACCTTTCCATCGTGTGGGTGCCAAAAAAAGCGTATATAAGATGATGAATAGAACAACAAACACTTGTGACTTTTAGATTTTATTGTTTGGTACTGAAACAATTGTCTGGAGTGATATATATAACAAACCATTGACATTACTTTCCCCATATTAAACATACTTGATACTACATACGGAGTACATACACTACACAAACAAATAATGAGCTTTATTGATACCACCGTTGAAACATTCAATCAACTTTGTCTAGATGTTGATATCACAAAGCCAAGTTTCCAATGTATGTTAATAGTTATGACAAGAACCAGCGAGTTCATATGCGTGTGTTTTTGAGACTAACCGATATACTTTTAGTGTCATTGGCTTCGATTGCATTCAATCCAATCTTTTGGAACATTGTTGCTAGATTAGGTGAGCAATGCTAATTACTATTAATCACAAACCAATTTTAACTAACACTTTCAATTTAGAATACAAAACACATTTCTTGACCAAGATTGCGGGTGGTCCAAAGAAAGGTTGCTATCTTTTAGCCATCACCATCTTCTCACTTGGTATTTTGAGAGATTGGTTATTTGAACAAGCATTAAGGGAACAAGTCACCTCCAAAATTCTAGATAATGATAATGTCAAGTATTTGAGCTTTGTGTTTTTCGGTCTTGGTAATCTATTTGTCTTGACATCCATGTATGCATTGGGTGTCACTGGTACTTATCTAGGTGATTACTTTGGTATCTTGATGGATGAGAGAGTTACAGGTTTCCCATTCAATGTTTTGGACAATCCAATGTATGTCGGTTCTACATTGTCTTTTTTGGGTACATCTCTATACTTTGGTAAAGCTGCTGGTTTGTTTGCCACTTTGATTGTGTATGTTCTGTATTCCATTGCTTTGAGATTTGAAGAACCATTCACAGCCATGATTTATGCAAAGCGTGAAGAATCCCAAAAGACTAAATAAAT